>JAQQSK010004884.1:0-18376 GCA_028658325.1 Potorous gilbertii
CATTGTCTTCTATTTTTTTCATTCTTCTGGTTCTGTTTATAATTTCTTGATTTCTGATACAGTCATTATCTTCCATTTGCTCCATTTTAATTTTGAAGAAATTACTTTCCCATTTTTCATGCTTTTCTTGCATCTCTCTCATTTCTCTTCCTAGTTTTTCCTCCACCTGTCTAACTTGATTTTCAAAATCCTTTTTGAGCTCTTCTATGGCCTGAGCACATTGGATATCTATTTCAGATGTTTGGGATACAGAGGCCTTGACTCTTATGTCTTTACCCAATGGTAAGCATTGTTCTTCCTCATCAGAAAGGAAAGGAGGAAATATCTGGTCACCAAGAAAGTAGGAAAGTAACCTTCTATGCTCGTATGATTTTTCCCTTTTCTGGGCATTTTCCCAGCCAGTTATTTGACTTCTGAGATTCCTCTCTACCCCTGCCTAGATCCGCCTAGCTAGTGCTTGGGGTCTGAGATTCAAATGCTGCTCCCCAACCTCAGGGCTTTCAGCAGCGGCCACGGCTGCTATTCAGTGGGATTAAGTTCAGGTTCTCAGGTGGGGGCAGGGCCACCTCCCAGGCTCAGTTCTCTAAGGGGGTTTATGCAGATGCCTTCAGTAATGGAGCTCTTGCAGAACTCCTGCCTGCTCCAGGAGCCTCTGGCTGCCTGCTGCCTCTGCCGCTGCCTCCTGAGGGGGCCTGATTTATGGAGACCCCCAATCCCCTCTCAGCCAGCCCAGAAGTCTCTCTCTCTGACCTGTGTGCCTGTGGGTAGAGGGATCTTCGTGACTGCTGGAGATTCTGTCCCTGAAGCCTGCTCAGATCTGCTCCTCTTGGTGCCATGGGGTCAGGGCAGGGCTAGGCTCTGCTCCATCCAGTGTGAGATGGACCCTTGGGATCGGTTTCTCAAGGCTCTCTGGAATAGAAATCTCCTCCACTCTGTTGTTCTGTGGTTTCCACTGCTCCAGAATTTGTTGGGAGTTCTTTTTACAGGAAATTCATGGGCTGTGGGTTCGGAGCTAGCATATGTGAATCTTTCTACTCTGCCATCTTGGCTCCTGCCCCCAAGAAATTATTTTCGTCAGTGAGCTTTTGGATCGCCTTTTCCATGTAGTCAATTCTGTTTTTTAAGGTAGAATTCTTCTCATTGGCTTTTTGGACTTCTTTTACCATTTGCGTTAGTGTATTTTTTAAGGTGTTATTTTCTTCAGTATTTTTGCATCTCCTTTAGCAAGCTGTTGAGTCAATATTCATGAATTTATTGCACCACTCTCATTTCTCTTCCCAGTTTTCCCTCTACTTGCCTTCCTTATTTTCAAAATCCCTTTTGAGCTCCTCCATGGCCTATAACCAATTCATATGTTCTTTCAGGCTTTTGATGTAGGTGCTTTGACTCTCTCTTGTCTTCTAGTTGTATGACCCAAACTTTCTTCTTAACAAAGTAAAATTTTACAGTCTGAGTTCTTTTAAGATGTTTATTCATGTTCTCAGTCAAATATTTGACTTTCTACCTCTTTGTCAAGGTAGAACTCTGTTTTCATTGGGGGTGGGGGTTGGGGTGGATATAGTGTCCCAGGCTTCAAGGATTTTGTATAAGCCACCCGATTCCTCACTGTCTCCGGGCCCAGAGCTCCAGAAGCAGACTCTGCCATTGCTGCTGCTGCTTCCACTGCTGCCATCTCTGCCAGCTACTGCTGCCACCCCTACCACCCTGGGCTGGGGCAGGACCTTGCCAGACAGTATGTTCCTCTTTCACCCAGGTCCCACAGAATTTTCCCAGTGATCCTTTTGGTGTTTAGGAATGGGTTAGGAATCCTGGAAACCACCCAGCTGCCAATGATTCAGTTTGCCAAGGCCTGCTCTATTCTATCTGTGCTGGTGAAACTGACACCAGACTGTGCTCTGCTTCCAGCCCATTGAGAAAGACACTCCTTGTCAACTTTCCAGGTTATCTTGGGATGAGATTTTGTGCCATTTTGTGGCTTCTATAGCTCTAGAATTTGTTTGAACTAATTTTTAACAGTTATTTGGAGGGTTTTATGGGAGAGTTCAAGGAAGTTCCTGCTTTTACTCTGCCATCTTGGGTCCACCCCCAACTGATCTCCACAATTTTTTCAAATAGATGTTACATAAAAATTTTATAGTAGGCATATAGTAGGCATTGTAACAATGACATGAAATATAAGAAACATTTTGAAAGTGTTGAGGTAGGAAAACAGTCTTCTATGAGGAGTCAGTCAATAAACAAGTATTTAATAAATTTTTATTATGTTTCTTTTACTTTACTTTAGGTACTGTAGACACAAAGAACAGTGAAAACAATCCCTGCCATCAAAGACTTCATAGTCTAAGGGGAGAGATAATTGATAGATGATTAGGCACCTAGAAGATATACACAGAGTAGATGGAAGGTATACCCAGAAAAGAAGACTTGAGTATTTGAGATGAGATTAAGAGGACTGAAAAAGGGGAACCTTTCCTACAGAAGATGGGTTTTGAATTAAATCTTGAAGGAATGTAGGGAATATAAGAAGCAAATGACAGAAGGCTGAACATTCTAGGTATGAGCGATGGGAAGTACAAAGGCAAAAAGACAGGAAATGCAATACTTTGTGCAAGATCCAGAGGAAAATAGAGGAGAATAGGAACAATGATGCTGGGAAATTGAGTAGTACAGAAGCATTATTAAGAAGTTGCCTTTGGGTGGACTAAAACTTTGAAATAAAGTAGGATATTTGATATTCTATTTGAAGTTAGTAGATTGGGGTGGAAACGAGGTCTTGAGAGAAGACAAGTTTTGAAATAATCCTTTTGGGGAATGAAATAGACAACTGAAAGAAAAGAATTGAAGGATTATCAAACAGTGATGTGAGCTTGGGTAAGTTTATGCATCATAAGTTTTTTAATAAAATCAAATCAATTTACCAAGTTTTTAATTGACATTAATTTACTTGGAAGCAGGATTTAATAAATCAGATACAATGGATGAGAACTGGGAAACAAGAAATGGTAAACAAAAAAAAAGGGAAGTTTTGCTTTAGTTTGTTTTTAATCCCCAAGACTGGACTACAAGATATTTTGACATTCAGATCTCCCTGTTTAGGCATACACCAGTGTCATTAGTAAAATGGTGGAGGGAAAGCCACTAGGCATATATCACTAGGGTTTAAGACTATAGGTAGATCAGTACAAAAAACTCAGTGCAGGGAAGACTTGTACTGGGCTGTGAGTGCTGTGTCTGTTTTTGTGTGACATATTTCCTCATAGGGGTCACTAATAGCATTAGTGGAATAAGTAGCCATAAGCCATTGGAGGAGACATGACAACAGGGATACAAAGAGAAAAATTAAAACCATGGTAAGAGCAATGGTATAAAAAAAGTTCATTTGCAGGTTGTTGTGTTTGTCCTTCATTCCTGAAGAGGATCATGACATCAGGGAAATGATGATATGACTTGCACTTGATGTTGATTTGAATGATTGTGGGCTATGCAAGGTCACAATTTTTTTCTTACTTCCTCCTCCTCCAGAGGAATCTGGGCCAAGTGGCCCAATATTCATCAGAATAACTGAAGATGGCCCTGAATACACTCACAGACCCTGGCCATTTCAGGCTAAGTTGTTTTTAGATTCTCACTTTGAGTGAGATACATCAATTCAATGAATAGACTCTTTAAGTAGAAGTGGTTGAAGTTCCTCTGCAAAAGGGCACATGAAATGTAACTGAATCCAGATACTCTACCTCCTTTTTTTAAGAAATGTTTATTGAAAGAGTATAGATAACACCCAAAAAATGAAGAGAGAGGGATATTAATGATATGAATTAACTTTAGCCATGTTGTATCTACATAGAGAACTGGTTGAACTCCCCAAAGCAATGTGACTGAAGTCCAAAATGTGGCCAGATAGAATATGCTATATTATACCTGGACTCCAAATGTTGGCAATTAATTTTTAAAAACTCATTTATTGAGTACTTACTATAAAATTCTTGAGAGTGGGAAATTCTTAGTTACTTTTTACGCAACTTTGTGCAATTCCTGGAATATACTAGCCTCTTAAGAAAATGTGAGTGGATTTATTGGATCAGTTTCTCAGGAGATATAGGTAGAGGCAATAAATATCATAGGAAGGAGAGGACATAGAAAGCATTATTGGGAACCAAATAATTGATTGGAAAACCTAATTACATCAAAGTGATTCATTTCAGAAGTTAAGGAACTAACAAGAATAAGTTAGTTTATAATATTAGAAAATCACTGATGTTTGAGCCAAAAGATCTAGGTTCAAATCCTGCCACTTTTACTCATTACCCGTGTGAGAATAAGCAAGATGTTTTCCTCTTTGGACCACAGTTTCCTTATCTAAAATTAAAGATTTCAATTTTACAGCCTCCATTTGTAAATTTATGAAATAAACATTCCTTCCTTAAAGAACCTTACAATTGGAGGCAGAGCCAAGATGGTAGAGTAGAAAGATGCATATACTCTAGCTCTTACCCCACAGCCCAAAAAGTACCTGTAAAGAATGACTCAATAAATTCTAGAGCAGCAGAAGCCACAAAACGACAGAGTGGAGGAGACTTCCAGCCCAGAGTGACCTGGAAGGCCGAGGGGAAAGGTCTGTTGCACGGGAGGCAGAGCACAGCCCTGCCTTGGCCACAGCACAGGGAGGAGCAGGGCCAGAGCAGGCTTCGGGGGTGGAATCCCTAGCAGCAGCAGCAGGCTTCACAGATCCCTCAGCCCACAGATGTCAAAGGTCACTGAGAGGGCTTTTTCAACTGTCTGAGAAGGGAGCAAGGTCCCTCCAAAAGTTTTACCCCAGGTGGAGGCAGAGCCCTCAGAGGGCAGCAGTGGCTCCCACAGGAGGAAGCAGCCAACATCCTTTGTGGGAGGCTTCATCGTAAAGCCCCTCAGGGAACTGCGCAGCTGATCTGAACCTCAGCCCTGAGTGCTGCTGTAGCAGAACTTGAAGTGAAGATGTTATGGAGAGGAAATTCTACTACTCACAGATTATGGGCACAAAACTTTCTGATTGCTCTCAGATCAATGTGCACTTGATTGTGCCACCTTGGAGGAACTGAGATATTACAGAGTATACCCTACTCTTGACAAAGAACCAAAAAGTCAAGTAACTGGTTGGGAAAATGCCCCTAAAAAGGAGAAAATATAAGACTATCAAAGGTTACTTCTTGGTGAACAGGTGTGTTTTTTCATCCTTTTGGATGAGGAAGAATAATACTACCAGGGAAAGACATAAAAGTCAAGGCTTCTGTATCCCAAACATCCAAACTAAATATTTAATGGCTCAGGCCATGGAAGAGCTCAAACAGGATTTTGAAAATTAAGTAAGAGAGGTGAAGGAAAAATTGGGAAGGGAAATGAGAGAGATGCAAGAAAATATTGAAAAGTGAGTCAACGGCTTGCTAAAGGAGACCCAAAAAATGCTGAAGAAAATAACACCTTTAAAAACAGACTAACTCAATTGGCAAAAGAGGGTCAAAAAGCCAGTAATGAGAAGAAATGTTTTACAAATCAGAATTAGTCAAATGGAAAAGTAGGTTCAAAAGTTCACTGAAAATCATTCTTTAATAATTAGAATGGAACAAATGGAAGCTAATGACTTTATGAGAAACCAAGAAATCATAAAACAAAACGAAAAGAATGAAAAATGGAAGATTATGTAAAATACCTCATTGGTAAAACAACTGACCTGGGAAATAGATCCGGGAAAGACAATTTTAAAATTATGGGACTACCTGAAAGTCATGATCAAAAAAGAGCCTAGACATCATCTTTCATGAAATTATCAAGGAAAAGATCCAAAATGAGAAACCCCTAGGAACAATGTAGTCAAATTCCAGAGTTACCAGGTCAAGGAGAAAATATTGAAAGCAACTAGAAAGAAATGTTTCGAATATTGTGGAAGTATAATCATGATAATACAAGATCTATCATCTTCTACATTAAGGCATCAAAGAATGTGGAATATGATATTCTAAAAGTCAAAGGAACTAGGATTAAAATCAAGAATCAGCTACCCAGCAAAACTGAGTATAATACTTCAGGGGAAAAAAATTGTTTTTCAATGAAATAGAGGACTTTCAAGCATTCTTGCTGAAAAGACAGAGTTGAAAAGAAAATTTGACTTTCAAACATAAGAATCAAGAGAAGCATCAAAAGGTAAACAGGAAAGAGAAATCATAAGGGACCTACTAAAGTTGAACGCTTTACATTCCTGTGTGGAAAGATAGTATTTGTAACTCTTGAAACTGTTCTCAGTATCTGGGTAGTTGATGGGGTTACACACACATACACACACACACACACACACACACACACACACACACACATAAAGAGAGAGAGAGAGAGACAGACAGACCAACAGGCAAGCAGGCAGGCAGAAACAGAGACAGAAAGAGAGACAGAGACAGAGAACAGGATGAATTGAATAGGAATTGATCATATCTAAAAATATAAAATTAAGGGATGAGAGAGGAATATATTGAGAGGAGAAATGGAGAAATGAAATGGAGCAAATTATCTTTCATGAAAAAGGCAAGAAAAAGCCTTTTCAATGGATGGAAAAAAGGGGGAGGAGAGAGGGAAAAAGTGAAGCTTACTCCCATCACGTTTGACTCAAGGAAGGAAGAACATGCACACTCAATTTGGTATGAAAACTTATCTTACAATACAGGAAAGTAGGGGAGACGGGGATAAACAGGATAAGGGGGTGATGGAAGGGAGGACAAATGACAGGAGGGAGCAATTAGAAGTAAACACTCTTTGGGAGGGATAAGGTCAAAAGAGAGAAGAAATGGGGGGCAGGATAGGATGGAGGGAAATATAGTTAGTCTTACACACATGACTATTATGGAAGTCATTTGCAAAACTCCACATATATAGTCTATATTGAATTGCTTAACTTCTCAGTGGGGATGAGCGATGAAGGAAGAAGGAAGTGAAGTTGGAACCCAAAGTTTTAGGAGCAAATGTTGAGTTTTGTTCCTGCATACAGCTGAGAAATAAGAAATACAGGTAATGATGTATAGAAATTTATCTTGCCCTACAGGACAAAAGAGAAGATGGGGATAAGGGAATGGAGGGATGTTAGAAGGGAAGATAGAGATGTGGAAAAAATTTGGAACACAAAATTTTGTGGACATGAATATTGAAAACAAAATAAATTAATTGGTTAAAAATTTAAAAATAAAATAAAAAAATGAACCTTACAATTAAATTCATTGGTAAGCATATTTCCCAAGTGATGGGAGAGAAGCAATGTAATAAACAATGTTGATTTTAATCTAGTTCCCTTTTCTCCTTGAAGGGGAGCCAAGGAAGAGAATGTGGGAAAGATGAAGCCCCTTCCACTCCTCCAAATCTTCCTTATTTACAGATAGCCAGTTCTCTTTGAGAAGACATTTTGGCCACATAAGAGAAAATGTTCTTTTCTTCTAGGGATTGTGAAGTTATGAAATAATGTTTTTAATCACTCAGCACTTGCCCTGGAAGTGACAAAGCAGTAGCATATTCAACAGACAGCCCTTCTCTGTTATAGAGGTGATCTGATAGAATTTGTTCTGTGTCCAAGATGGACTTGCTGCCTGTATTTCCACTGCTTCTAGGCCTTGTTATAGCCGTAGAATCCAATTGCTTAATCTCAAAAGACTAACTGCTCCCTTCTCCATAGTCACCCCACTTGTGTTTTTCACTGTGACTTGAAGATGCTTTTCAGTTTAAACTGGAAAAAAATAGAGAGCCTGCAAGTGTTCTATTCAAAACCAAATAAACACTTTACATCAAAAAAAGACGTGTTGTCAGCACTTTTTGTTCCTCTGAGTAAAGAGTTTTCCATCCTTCAGTTTCTCATTTTCAGCTCTGGCCTTTGAACTGTATTTATGAAACCAACATTGCATTTTGCTTTATTTTCCCCAAATTATTATTTGAAAGGTCATTGCTAATCTCTGTCTCTGTCTCTCTCTATCTCTCTGTTTCTAGCTCTGTCTCTGTCTCTGTCTCTGTCTCTCTCTCTCTCTATGTATATATATATATATATATATATATATATATATATATATATATGACACATATATATATATATATATATACATAATATACACACACAGATAGATCAAGATAAAAATATAGATACATAGATACATACAAATGTGTGTTTGGATAGGTGGAATTCTAAGAGATCTGTAAAGGTCACTGGAAAACACTCAACTCCTTTACACCAAGACTCCAAATCCCACCTGCAGGGTCAGCTGGAATGCTCTGATTCTAGGCAATAAGATAACAAAACAAACTTTGAACAATAGCTTCCAAGCTCATTGCTTCTGATCTTGCTCTGTTCCTGGCACTGAAAATTCCTTATTCACACAAGTATTATTTTTCTCTCTCTTGAATGGTTGGATTTTTTTTGAGTGCAATATCTTTACAGTACATTACAGGCAAGTGGACAGAGTGCTGGACTTCCAGCTCTAACTTGAATGAAATAAATTTTAGGGAGATATAGACTCATTCCCATCTCTGATGCTTAAAGGCAAAACAGTTAAATTCTCAGTGTTTCCTCACCTATAAAATAAGGTTGGATCTTCTGTTCAGGTCTCTTCCATTTCTGTAACCTGATGATAATATTGAGTTTGGAGTGTCAAATTTGTTCTAGGTCCTCATATCTGTTTGCCCAATCTGTACAGAGTTACTCATGGGATTTTAGACTTAAAAGGAACTTGGAAATAAATAATTTAATTTAATCGTTTAATTTAGCTTCTCAATGAATACAGTAGTCATGATGGACAATATCCCTGGAAAGCAAAATTTGAGTTTCTATTTGAATATTTCTAGGTACAGAATGCTCATTACTTCATAAACAGTTTATTCCAGTTTTTGGATTGTTCTAATTATAAGAAATCCCCCTTTATAGTGATCTCAACATTTTGTCCTTTTAATGTTCACCACTTAGTAATCTTTCTCCTGTTTGAACTATAAAGAATAAAATGGATCTTTCTGCAGATACAGCCCTCTCAATAGCTGAAAGTTATTTTACCACTCCTCATAGTTTTTGCTTCTTCAGCCTAACCAGCCCTAATTCTTTCACATACTTCTCATGTGAAAATGCTTTAAAACATTTCACCATCCTGACTGACTACCTGTGGAGATGCTTTTTCTTGCTCTGCTTAAAGGGTAGTAGCCAAAGGAAACACAACATTTTGGATGTCTTCTATTAAGTGCAGACGTTTCACTGTTGACTTAAGGCAACTTCAGTCTAACTAAAACTCCATTTTTTTAAACATAGAATTAAACATAAAAGCTGGAAATAGTTCTCATGGAATTTCTATTTTATCTCCTCCACAGATAAGAATGCTTCCTACAAAATACCAGAAATGTGAAAATACAGGGGGATATTTTTTTTGTTTTTACTTAATGACCTCCAATGATAGGGGAACCTAATACCTTTCCAGACAAAATATACTGAGATAGATCAAATCATCTGCAAATTTATTTTTATATAATACTGTCTTTGCCCTTTTCAACCTTCCACTCATTTTCTCCAGTCCTGTCCTGTGAGATCTCACTTCCCCAACAATATCTCAAATACTTCAAGTTAGCTATCACGTTCTAGCTTAGTATTCTTGTTCCTTATGTTCTAGGCTTATGTTCTCAAGGACATTTGCCACCCTTGCTGTGCTTCTCGGAGCCCTCTTAAGCTTATAAATTTCCTCAAAATTTTGTGCCAAAAATGAACACAGTAACCAATATGAGTTTGACCCATGCTAGTGTAGAGGGAGACACTATCACTTTTCTAATCTTTGATATTATATCTTTCATAATATAGCATAAGTTTGAATCATATTTCTTCTGTGGGATTTCCTCTATCTGAATCCTACTTGCCATACTATCCAAAAAAGGCCTAAGATGTTTTTTTCCTGACACCTTTCCACTAAATTATAATTTTATTTTTTTCCACATTGAACATATTGCAACAAAATGAAAAAAAATAGAAAATTAGATATCATTCAATTTTCACTCAAAGATTATCAATTCTCTTTCTGAAGGTATGAAACATTTTTCATATGGGTCCTTTGAAGTTGCCTTGAATCGTTATGTAAATCAATGACACAATATCACTGTTGTTGTGTACAATGTTCACCTGGTTCTGCTCACTTTTCTTTGCATCATTTCATATAAGTCTTCCCAATTTTTTTTCAAATTTTCTGAAATCATCCTTTTTATCATTGCTTATACAATAGTATAATAGTATTCCATGATGATTGTATATCACAACTTATTCAGCCATTTCCTAATTGATGGGCATCCCATCAATTTCTAAAACTTTATTACCACAAAAAAAGAGATGCTATAAACCATTTTGTATGTATAGGTTTTTCCTCCTTTTTCTTTGATCTCTCTGAGGTACAGACATAATAATACTATTACTGGGTCAAAAGCTATGGATAGTTTTATAGTCTGTTGGGTATAGTTCTAGATGGTTCTCTTGAATGATTGGACCAGTTTACAACTCCACCAACAGTGGAGTGCTCCTATTTTTCCACATCCCTTCCAACATTTATCATTTTCCTTTTCTAATATGTTAGCCAACAAGGTAGGCTTGAGGTTGCTTAACAGAGTTGTTTTAATTTTTATTTTTCTAATCAATAGTGATTTAGGGCCCTCTTTTCATGTGGGTTTTGATAGCTTTGGTTTCTTCTGAAAACTACAAGTTGTTATCCTGTCACCAAATATTTATTAATTGGGAAATGAATTATTTTTATAAATTTGGTTGTCATATATATTTGAGAAATGATGTTTTTATCAGAGAAATTTGCTGCAAACTTCCCCCTCTCTGTTTATTCTTTTCCATTTTATTTTGGTTGCATTGATTTTGTTTTTCAAGAACTTTTTAATTTAATGTAATCAATATTATGCATTATATTTTCCATGATTCTTTCACTCTCAGTTGCTCTCTCTCTCTCTCTCTCTCTCTCTCTCTCTCATTTGGTCTGCACATAGTTTCTGCTAAAAGATTATATCACTGACTTTGTGAAACGCTAAATTATTCTGTGTATTTACAACTTTGTATTGTTTACCTAATGCACTCCACAGATCCACCACTCTACTTCTCAGGTAATATCAAATTGTTTTGATGATTGTCAAACATTTTGATATCAGGTACTATGAGGCCACCTTCATTCACATTTTACTCTCATTGATTCCCTTGATATTCTTGAACTTTTGTTCTTTCAGATGAATACACACACACATACACCCACACATACACACCCTCTGCAAAATAATCCTTTGATAGTTTTGTATGGCATAGAGTAAATAAGGTTAGGTAGAATAATTGTTTTAAATATATGACTTGTCCTACCAAAACAGTGAATATTTCTCCAGATATTCAGATCTGCTTTATTTATGTGAAAAATGTTTTATAATTGTGTTCATAGAATCCTTGGGTTTCTCTTAGAAATAGACTCCCAAGTATTTTACAGTGCCTGCAGCTATTTAAATGAAATTACTCTATCACTTCCTTCTGGATTTTGGTGGTAGTATGTTAATGATTTACGTGAGCTTATTTTGTATCTTAAACATTAACTAAGGTTATTAATTTGTTTCAATAAGTTTTCAATTTTCTTCGATTTTATCCCCAACAGGTACTACTTATTCTTGATTTTAGAATGGCATTACTTATTTTAAAAAGTCTTTGGGAGGAAGACGGGAGTCTACATGACAGTAGAAGCAAAGACATCCTAGAGCTCTCCCCCTAAACCCCTGAAAATAACCATGAAAATGACTCTAAACAAATCCTAGAGCAGCAGAAGCCACAAAATAACAGAATGAAACAGATTTCCAGTCCAAGACACTCTGGAAGGTTGACAGGAAGGATTTATTGCACCAGTCTCAGGAGAGAGTACAGCCCACCATGGGCCATGCCAGCACAGACTAAACTACAGTAGGCTACATTCAGCAGGTACTGACTCATTGGCAGCTTTAGTGGTTTCCTTATTTATCAACCCACAAACACCAAAGACAGCTTCAAAGATTGGTGGGAAAGATCTCTCATCTGGGTGAGACAGAAACATGATCTGGCCCCAGCTATAGCTCCAGTCCCAAGGCTGATGCAGCCACTGTCTCAATGATGGCTGCTTCTTGAGCTCTCAACCTAAAGACAGTGAGGGAATCAAACTACTAATCTAGGTTGCAGTCCTGGGTGGTGGTCCAGGGGTAAGGAAGCATGCTGGCATTACAGATCTGGTGTCACATGGGGAGACAAAATCCTATTCATAGTACCAGAGCAGAAAACAGTGTTTGTGGTTGCTCACAGACCAGAGTGTAGGTCAGGAGAGAAGTAAACACCTCTTTTTTGATCATTTTGGGGGAGCTGAGAATTTACAGGTTCTTAGAGATATCTCCGAAAACTGAAAACTGCTGCACAAAACCCCTGAAACTTGGGGCAGCACACCCTCCACTTAATAAAGAGTTCACAAGTCAAGTTATTGGCAGGTAAAATGACCACAAAGGGTAAACTAAGATTATAGAAGGTTACTTTCTTGGTGAAAAAGTATTTTCTTATGATGAGGAAGACCAAGCATAAAACTAGAGGAAGACAGCAAGGTCAAGGCTGCTACATCCAAAGCCTTCAAGAAAAATTTAAAATGGTCTTAGGCCATGGAATAGATCAAAAAGGGTTATGAAAATCAAGTAAGAGAAATAGAGGAAAAATGGGAAGAGAAATAAGAGCTATACAAGAAAAATCATTAAAAACATGAGTCAGCAGTTTGCTAAAAGAGACCCCCAAAATAGTCTATCTTTAAAAATAGACTAATCCAAATGGCAAAAGAGGTCCAAAAATAATGAGGACAAGAATGCCTTAAAAAGCAGAACTGTCCAAATGGAAAAGAGGTCCAAAAGCTCACTGAAGAAAATAATTCCTTCAAAATTACAATGGAACAAAAGATAGTTAACAACTTTATGAGAACTCAAAAATTATAAAGCTAAAGTCTAAGAAGCAA
Source organism: Potorous gilbertii (assembly GCA_028658325.1). Lineage (NCBI taxonomy): Eukaryota > Metazoa > Chordata > Mammalia > Diprotodontia > Potoroidae > Potorous > Potorous gilbertii. The sequence goes on from JAQQSK010004884.1 coordinate 13,011, forward strand.
AAAATAGAAGACAATGTGAAATATCTCACTGAAGAAACAACTGACCTGGAAAATAGCTTCAGGAAAGGTAATATAAAAATCATTGGTCTACCTAAAAACCATGATAAAAGAGAACCTAGATATTATCTTTCAAGAAATCATTAAGTACTCTGATATTCTAGAACTAGAGGGTAAAGTAGAAATGAAAAGAATCCACTGATCACTTCCTGAAAGAGATCCCACAAGGAAAACTCTAGGAACATTACAGCCAAATTTGAGAGTTCTCAGGTCAAGAAGAAAATATTACAGGCATCCAGAAACAAACAATTCAAATATTGGGGAAACAGAATTAGAATAACATAGGATTTAGTAGCTTCTATACTAAGGGATTGGGGGCTTGGAATATGATATTTCAGAAGTTAAAGGAGCTAAGATTAAAACAAGCACCTACTCAACAAAACTGAGTATAGTACTTCAGGGGAAAAAAAGTGAAATTGAATTAAATAGAGGATTTCCAAGCATTCTTGTTTAAAAGACCAGAGATAAATTGAAAATTTGACTTTCAGGTACAAGAATCAAGAGAAACATGAAAACACAAACATGAAAGACAAGGTATAAGGGACTTATTAAAGTTGAACTTTTTACATTCCTACATGGAAAGATGATATTTGTAACTATATATACACATATGTGTATCTGTATTTGTGTGTCTCTGGGTACATGTATATTATATAGGTGTAGGTATATATGTGTATATATGTATATACATGTATTTGTGTGTATATGTGCATACACATATATACATGTATATAAACATATGCATATGCATATACATGTATGTACACATATGTGTGTATATACACATTTGCATATATGTGTGTGCACACATGCATATACAGAGGGGAGAGCACATAGGGTCAACACTACATGAAAGGAGGATACCAAAAAATAAAATTAAATCTTGAGAGGAATGTACTACAAGAAAGAGAAAGGGAGAGGTAGAGTATAATAAAGTATCTCAAATCAACGAGTCAAGAAACAGCTTTTACAATGGAGGGGAAGGTAGGGGAGGTGAGAGGGAATAAGTGAGCTTCATTCTCATCAGATTTGACTTGAAGAGGGAATGATATGCATTCAATTGGGTATGGAAATCTTTCTTACCCTGCAGGAAGGCAAGGGGTAAGGGGATAGCAGAGGGAGGATAATAGAAGGTACAATAGATTGGGAAAGGTGTAATCAGAAGCAAATACTATTGTCGGGGTACAGGTCAAGGAATAGAATGGAATAAATGGAGTGCAGGACAGGATAGAGTGAAATGTGCTTAGTTTTTGCAATATTGCCATATTACAGTAAGTTCACCATTATGAAAGTGTTTTTCATGGTTACACATGTATGACCTATATAGAATTGTTTGTTTTCTTAATATGGGTGGATGGGGAGGGAGTAAGGGAAAGAGTGTGGAACTCAAAGATTTAAAAATGCATGTTAAAATTATTTTTGCATGCAACTGAGAAATAAGTTGTACAGGCAACTGGGTACAGAAATCTATCTTGCCTACAGGAAAATGGATGGGAGGGCAATGGAGATGAGTGGAAGTGATACAAGGGAAAGTAGTTTGGGGGAAGGGGATGGTTGGGGTGCATGCTGTCCTTGGGTGGCTGGAGGAGAGGGATGGAAAAAACTGGATTTCAAAATCTTGTGGAATTGAATATTGAAACCTGAAAATAAATAAATTGTACTGAAATATTACACCAAAGAAAATCTCCATTTATTCCTTTGATTTCTAGTGTTTTTTTAAACAGCAATGAGTATTGTATTTTGTCAAAACTTTTTCTGTATCTAGTATAATAATCATAAGATTTTTGCTGTTTGATGATCAATTATGCTGATAGTTTCTCAGAGCCATCTCTGTATTCTAGATATAAATCACACTTGTTTATATTTCATGTTCTTCATGATAAATTGTTGCAATCCCATTGATTATACTTTATTTTAAATTTTTACATCAATGTTCATTAAGGAATCTGTCTATAATTGTCTTTCTGTTTTTACTTTCTCTGGTTTACTTATCAAAGTCATATTTGTGCCACAAGAGGAATTTGATAGGACTCCCTTCCTTTTTAATTATAGTTTATATAATGTTAGGATTAATTGTTCCCAATATGTTTTGTAAAATTCACTTGTAAATTCAACTGATTCTTGTGATAGTGTCTTAGGAAACTCATTCATGACTTGGTCAATTTATTTGTCTAAAATAGCATTATTTAATGTATTCCTCTTCTCTTAATCTGACCATTTAAATTTTTTATAAACATTTATTCACTTTTCTTAGATTATAAATTTCATTTCAATATAATTGTGCAAAATCACTAAATGATTGCTTGCTTTCATCCTCATTGGTGGTGGATTCATCCTTTTCAATTGTTGATGCTGTTAACATTGTTTTTTGCCTTTTTAAGTCAAATTAACCAATGATTTATCTCATTTATTGTTTTTATGCTAGCATCTAGTTTTATTTGTTAGCTCAATTTTTTTTAAATTTTAATTTCTTTAATCTTTTTTTTGATTTCAGGATTTTTATTTTGATGGATAATTCAGAAGAGAATATCTTCTAGATATTTTTATTGCTAATGGTTAATTCATTGATATGCTTTTTGATTTATTAATGGACATATTTAGAAATATAATTTTCTCCTAGGTATTGCTTTGGCTGCATTTTACACATTTTGGTATTTTTCTCTTTGTATTTATCAACTTTAATGAAATTATTGACTGATTTATTATTTGCTCTTTGACCTACTAATTCTTTAGGATCACATTACTTCATTTCCAATTAATGCTTGGTCTTTGTTTCCATGATCGTTTCTTCAGTATAATTTTATTACAATGTGGTCTAAAACGGGTACATTTAATTTTAATATTTCTGCTTTTCTGAATTTATATGTAAGGTTTTATGTTTCAGTGTTTGCAAAGGTGCCATATACAATTAAGAAAAAGGTATACAACTCTATTCCCATTCAGTTTTCTCAAGGGGTCTGTCATTTAAGTTTTGTGAGATTCTATACCTTTTCAACTTATTTTAAAATTTATTTTATGGTTAGATTTATCTGGTTCTGAGAAAGCAATGTTAAGGTCCCCCTCTTTTGCAATTTTACTGTCTATTTCTTCCTGTAATTTATTTTTTTTCCTTTGTGGATTTGGATGTTATGCATTTTTTGCTTATATATGTATAGTATTGACATTATCTCATTGTCTGTGGTTCCTTGTAGTAAGACATAATTTCCCTTATGTTTTTAATTAGATTTATTTTTATTTTGTATTTATCTGAGATCATGACTGTTATATGAACTGAAGTGTAATAGATTCTACTGCACCACCACCTTTTTTACCTTTGCATATATTTGTGTTTTTTGTGTTTCCTATAAACAGCATATTTGTGCGTGAGTTCATTTTATTGTCATTCATAGTTATGATTGCTAACAGCACATTTCTTCTCATCCTATATTCTTCTGCTTATTCTTTTCTCTCTCTTTTTACATTATCCCTACTAAAAAAGTTTCTTTTGCTTTTTACTGTTGCACTTCTTAATCTGCCTTCACTTTTATTATGTACATCCCCTTTTTTCATTCCCTTCCCACTTCCCACTGGGGTAAGAGATTTTTGTACTCAATTTACTATGTATTTATATTCTTCCCATTTTAGCCAATTCCTATTAGAATGTGCTTCAATAACTGACTGACCCCCATTTTACCTTTCTCTATAAAGCCTCTACCTTGAGGGTCTCTTTTATATGAAATAATTTTTCCCATTCTTTCTCTTTCTTTCCCCCTTCTCCCAGTGCATCCCTATTATTCACCCATGCATCTCATTTCTGAGATCACCTAAGTATGTTTTATTTACTTTTATGTCCTATGTCTATCACTCCTAATAGTCATAAAGATCTTAGGAACTATATGGATTATCCTCTCAAATAGAATATTAACAGTTTAATCTTATTGAGTCATTTATTGTTTTTCTTTCATGTTTTCATTTTTGTACTTCTTTTGAGTCTTGTTGTTGTCACATTTTCTATTCGGCTCTGATCTTTTCACCATAAATGCTTAAAAGTCCTCAATTTTATTAGATGTCTATTCTCCACTCCCCTGAAGGATTACATCCCATTTTTTTCTGAGTATGTTATTCCTAATTGCAATTGTAGCTCCTTTACCTTGGATAATATCATGGTCTGAGATACGTAATCTGATAACATTGTAGCTGCTAAACTTTTTTCTTGTGATCCTCACTGTGGCTTCAAGATGTATAAACTATATATTTCCAACTGCTTATAATATTTTTCTATTTGATCAGGAAGCTACAAAATTTGTAACACTACTGGAATTTTTCATTTTGGTGCTTCTTCCAGGGGGTAACTAGTGGATTTATTCAATTTTTATTTTGCCTTGAAGTTCTAGGAATTGAGATAGTTTCACTTGATAATATTTTTTTTGAAATATGTCTAGACAATTTTTTAGATCATGGTTTTCAAGTAGACAAATATTTCTTAAATGAGCTATCTTCTATCTATTTTCAGGTCAGTTGTTTTCTGGTGAGACATTGTACATTTTCTTCTTTTCATTCTTTTAACTATGTTTTATTGTTTCTTGATGTCTCATGGAGTCATTAGCTTCCACTTGCCCTAATTCTTAAGGAATTAAATTTTTTCAGTGAGTTTTTCCCCTCTTTTTTACATTTGACCAACACTGACTTTTTAAAAGTTATTTTTATTAGTAAAATTTATATCTCCTTTCTCATTTGGCCAATTCTCATTTTTAACTTGTTAATTTCTTCAGTATCTGGATCTCTTTTACCAAGATGTTATTTTTATTTTCAAAAATTTCTTTCCTCACTCTTATTTTTTCATATTTTCCCTGTATCACTCTTAATTTATTTTAAAAACCAGTTTAACTTTTCCACAAATTTGTATTTTATTTCTAATTCATTTTTTTTCTTTAAAGCTTTTCACAACCTGCTAAAATAAACCCAGGGACTATATGAACACAGTTATAAAACACTTTTCACACAGATAAAGTCAGATCTAAGTGACTGGAAAAAACATCAGTTTATTTTGCCAAGCTATTATAATAAAAATGACAATTCTACCTAAATTGATTTACTTATTCAGTGCCATACCAAATTACTAGAAAATTATTTTCTAGAGCTAGAAAAAATGACATTAAAATTCATCTGGAATAATAAAAGGTCCAGAACATCAGGGGAAGTAATGAAAAGAAATTCTAGGGAAGGTGACTTAGTGCTACCAGATTTCAAATTTTATTATAAAGTAAGAATCATCAAAGCTACTTGGTACTGACTAAGAAACAGAGGAGTAGTACAGTGGAATAGGTTAG
>JAQQSK010004885.1:0-22555 GCA_028658325.1 Potorous gilbertii
ATCTATTTTTCAGGTCAGTTGTTTTTCCAATTAGATATTTTACATTTTCTTCTATCTTTTCATTCTTTAGATTTTGTTTGACCGATTCTTGCTGTCTCACTGAGTCAGTTTCTACTTGCCCAATTCTAATCTTTATCAAATTGTTTTCTTCCGTTAACTTTTGCATCTCCTTTTCCATCTGCCCAATTTTTCCTTTTAAGAAGCTATTTTCTCCAGTTAATTTTTGTACTTCCTTTTCCATTTTTTCAATTTTCCTTTTCAAAGAGATGTTCTCATCAGTGAATTCTTTCTTAATAATTTTAAGATCATTGGCAAGTTTATCTTCTATTTCCTTCTTCAACTGTTCCAGGATTGCTGCTTGTGCTTGCGAGCAGTTCATAGTCCCTTCTGAAGATTCAGATGGATGTAAAGTCTCAGCTCTGACCTCTTTGGTGTTTGTGTTTTGGTCCTTATCCCCGTAGAAGGATTCTATGCATCTTTTGATCCTCTGCTTTTTCTTATTCATGATATTGGTTGTTGTGGCTTCTGGTTCTTTCAGTCCAAAGCTAGAGAACTTTTTGCTGAGCTGATGTGTGAAAAAGCTAAAAGCAGGTTTTTGTTTGGTGTTTCCCCAATCAGCCCTCTGTTTAGCTTGTTAAGCGTGGGGGAGGTCACACTCTGGTTACAGGAGATCTCCTCAGCTGACCTGAGGCAAAGGCAAGCTCAGGGGCTGGTAATCCCAGCTGCCCTATTGTCTTTCTGATTCCCCTGGACAGCTGAGGCATGCCTAGATACTAATGTGTGTTCCCACCCCTCCTGGGGCTCCGCTCCTGGTGCTGAAGCTTGTCTGGTTCCTAGTGCAAGTTTTCCCTGCCCTGGGTCCTCTGTCCTTCCAGTTTGCCTCTGCCACCGTAGGAGGAATCCCCCTTAGCTATTTTCCTCACCTCAGGTGTTATGAGACTATTGGCCTCCTTCTGCTGTTTCTGCTGATCTGGGGTTTTTCTGGGGAAATTTTTTATGGTTCTTTCACGGACATCAAGTGAGGAGGAGAGAGCATTTATTGAACACTGCGCCATCCTGGTTCCCAGAAGTTCAAGTACGTGACTTACCAAAGTTTGATCTTTGGGCTGAAGGTCTCAGGAGCTGCTGCACTGATTTCTGGTACTCTGGGCTCTCACTGATTCGGTTTGGTTTGTCTCCCGCCCTTGGTGCCGATCCTCTGGTTCCGCCCACCGCTCAGGTTTCTCAGGTCCCTTCTGCTCTACTGTGCTGGGCTATGCGCTGTGGGCTCACCCCCGCAGAACAGATCCTTCCCGTGGACCTTCCAGGCCTACCTGAGCTCCGAATCTGTCACTGTTTGTCTCCTACTGGATTCTGCACCTCCAAAATTTGGTGAGATTCTCCTTTCAGAGGTACCTGAAGGAGTTTGTCTGAGAGCTTAGGTGAGTCGTTGCTCTCACTCCACCATCTTGTCTCGAATACCTATCATTTTAAAAGTATTAGCTAGAATACAAAACATTTAGATCTTTAATATGTGCAAACTACTTTACAAATATGTTTCTTTGTTTTATCCTCCCCAAAAACCTGTGAAGTATTCTGATTAGCCTCATTTTATAGATGAGGAAACTGAGGAGCAAATAGGTTAAGTTACTTTCCCAGAATCATATGGCTAGTACATATCTGAAATAAGATTTGAACTAGAGACTTCCTGACTTAGAGCCCTATGAGTCATCCAGTGTATCACCGATTTCATTTTGAAATACTATGACTGACATAGTGTTGTTATGACTGAAAGTGTACTTCCTTACAGTAATTTGTCAGGGTAGATTGTGCAGTTATTATTTCCATTCAGACATGAAGAAAGTAAGTCTCTGAATGGTCATTTAATTTGTCCAGTGTCATACAGCTAAGAAAAAAATGAAGCCTGAACTCAAAACCCTGGGTCTTCTGTGGGCTAGAGCTTCTATGGTTTCTTGAAAGCCCAGTGTAAGTACTTTAGTGCAATACTTTGATTCTGAGGTTCCTTCAAACTAACTAGATCTATGTTATCCTATGCCTTCCTTCATCATTTCATGCAAATACAAGGACATAAAGAAAGAAAAAACAAACCACTGGCTTAAGCAGATTTTTTTTTCAATTACAGTAGAGCTCAATATGACATAAATAATTGAGGATCAGAAGAAAATTCTCGAAAGTAGAATTGTTAAAATGTTTCTGGCAATGATTGTAGAATAATTGATCTTGGATTTAGAAGGGGTATCAAGAGATTATGTTGTTCAGGCTCCTTCTTTGTGCCAGGCAAGTCATTATTTTTGTCCTCAGGTAGTAACATTGTGGCTCATGGAAGATAATTGACTTGTCAAAGGTCAAAAAGATTAAAAGTTAGAAAAAAAGGAATTTTACCCAGGATTAAATAAATACTTCTCTTGTATTGCTCATTCCACTATATTAGACATAGAGAAAGAAAACAAGATCTCTGACATCTGTTAGTCCCCAGAAACATTTTATAGGTGAAAATGTTAGTCAGCTAAAAACCTACATAAAAGAATAACAAATGGGGTCATTTATAAGCCAATTCACTGTTTAATACAACCTCTCCTAAATGTTCACTCATTATTTTTTGAAAAATATCAAGAGCTTTTATACAGTGTCTGTCTTCCAAATGTACCAAGCAATGAGACACATACACTCTGAAGGTAAGATGTTGGGGATAGGAGATATGTTAAACACATCTAATGATAACTTAATTCCCTGTCTTCTATGCGAGCAATTAATTGCTGAATGACCCCTACCTGACTTCATGTAGTATTTCCTGAAGGGGAGTAGGATGGCTAGAGAGGTTGGAACAAGACTAATGACCCATATGTCTATCAATGCCAACTAGCTGCGGATCACTGCTTGACAGATATACATCCATTTATAGAATGAAGGTACTTTGTGATTTTTTTTAATTCAATGCTGGGTGAGAGTCAGGGCTTAACTTAAAGTATTGGTCACCCTGTCCTTGAGGACACCCTGGTAAGTTCTGCCCTATATATGGTGCATAACATGATATATGAAAATAAAACCAATTAAACCTCACTTAATGTACTTCATTAACAAAGCTTGTAGGAAATTAATTGTATGCAAGAAATTTAAAAAAAATATAAGAAGGCATATTTTATAGCACTGTAGAGATTGAGATGAACTTTAGCAACCTTCTAGTGCAATTCCTTCATTTTATAAATTAAAACATTGAGGATCAAAAATATTATATAACTTTCCCATGGTCACTCAACTATTTAGACTTAGTACTAAAACCCAATTTATCTTACTCCAGCTTGATGCTGTATTGTATCACACATTATTAGTTTATCCCACATTTGGATTTGTAGGAAGATTTACGTTAGTTCCGTTTTAAAAATTCAAAATACTTTTTAATTATATGGAAAGTTTATCATTTCACAGAATCTCAGAATTGGATAGGTCCTGCAATGTCATCTAGCTACAACAGGCTATACATGAACAAGGATCCCCTCTACATCATCTATAGGAAGTGGTTCTACGGACCTCACACTTGGGCAATTCTACATATATATTAATATTACTTCATATACCGGAACCTCTCAGTTTCTCAGCCTACTCATTCTTAATACCCTATTCCTCCACTCTACTATGGCTGTGGAGATGGTCATATCCTTTACCTCACTCTTACCCACAAATATTCTACTTTCATATTAAGGAACTCTGAAATTTCTTTATCTGATAATAATTTCTTGGATTCCATCTCTCCCTCCAATCTGTCACATGCCTTCATTCAATTCCAAAACCTCTTTTTTTTTCTTCACCAAAACCTTCAATATGTCCTTCCCTCAGTTCTTTCCCAGGTCATCAGCCCTGCACTAGTTGCACCATCTTCCCATCTTAACTCCTTGTTGAACCAGTTCAGTTGTACGCTGTCCTTTTCTCGGAAGGCCCTTGCCCCTTTATCATATTAAAGATTTTACCTTGACAGACCCCAAACTTAATATTACTACATTGGATCCAGGACTGTTGTACTTTGGGAATCACTCCATTTTATTCGTATATGTCTATATTATCCTATTAGTGATTTCAATGCAGGCACCCCAAGATATGAAGTGTCACGTCACCCTGTTGTGTAACCTGGTCTGAGGAACAGCCTAGTCTGTGTTTCTCAACCATCTGTTATGCAGAAAACCCTCAGGTGAAACTCGGCAAAAGGATTATTTTACTAGATCAGTCTCAAGCCCCAGCAACAGGAACCTTGATCACTTAAGTTCTCCATCATTACCCCTTCTCACTCCCTAAAACCTACATAAACATTTTATTCTCTTCATTTAGGGAGACAAGGAGATACTCCTCTGCTGGCAAACTCAATAAACTGAGACAGGGCTACACCATCCCACTTCTAACCCTCGCCACCTATGAACATTTGGGCACATCAGTTGATCTCTGTGGGTTTTGGCTGTCTATCTATAAAATAAGGCTGTTGGATTCAATGCCTTTAGAGATTCCTTCCAGGTATAGTTCTACTAACCTGTGACCTTACTGAAAGAGAGGGGAAGGACAAAAGGTATTGAATAGTCACTGTATTGATTTTGTTTAAATGACTGTTATTGGGGGAGGGGCAGGATTCTGTAGTGAGAGTTAAAATTTTGAAATGACTGTGATGTAAATAAAAATCAAAGTATGAAAAAATGTATAACTTTTTTAAATACCAGGAGATATGTCCTATACTTCATTACATTCCTATAATATTACACAAAATCCCTGAACATAATTGGTATTCAACTAATACTTGTCAACTGATGAAGTAATTGAAACAACTTTAGCGTGACAAAAAATTTTGTGTCACTCTTGACTGGTTGCACAGAGTTTAAAGATTTCTAAGTGAATATTTTGTAATAAGAGATTATAGTTCAGTCTCCCATTTGATATTCCAAATCTGTTATTTTTTTCAGTATATATAATAATATAAGGGTTGTTAAGATACTTTGGGAAATAATGAAACTTGAGGTTTAACTATGAATCATCATTTTATGTGACTGTGTGAACGTTTTACTTGACCATACATATGTTATTATGAGGATTTTTCTTTTTGATTTTGCTTTTTTTCCTTTTTCAATGGTAGAGAGATATGTGAGCAAAATAAATTTATTTTTGTTCACTAAAAATAAATTTTTAAAAAGGGAACAATTATAAAACGACCATAAGAATTCAAACAGGTGTTCTAACAAGAAGGAAAGTGAATATTAGTGAAAAAGAGAAAAAGCATGAATTCACATGCCTTGATCCAATTCAGGCAAGTTGAATGACTTCACTGTGTATCTGAAATACGGTCAAAAATTATTCTGGCTTAGGTTGCTTCATATTTTCATCTTTAAAAAACTTGTTATTTGAAAAGAACATGGCATCGCTACAGACATTAAGTACGATCGCACTGAGGACAATATTACAAAACTTTGTATTGAGTATGAGTGATTTGATAAGGAAACTGGAGATAGTGTCACTTTAAGGCACTGTTCTTTAGGAAACATTAGTGACTCTGAGGTGATTGAGAAACAAGAGAAACACAAGCAAAAACACTCTTTTGCAAAGGAAATAGAGAGGCGGACCTACTTGATGTCTTAAATCTCTACTTAATGATCTATCTAGAACGTTTTTAAATGGAAGGAGCCTCTGAGAAGGTCACTTATTTATATTTTTTGGCCACATTCCTGACTAATATAGTGATGTTTTATCTCAGAAATCATTGGACTGTCTCCACAGTGTCTTTAGAAATGACCAAATCTCAGGGATGAAGAGAATCTTACAGGTCATGAAACCCATTTTTTAAAAAATGAGGAAACTAAGACTCAGAAACAAATAACTTGATCAAGGTCACAACACTAGCCATTCAGTCAGTAGGACCTTGGGAAGGCAGGTAGTTTTGTCCTCATTTTGCAGATGAGGAAATTGAGATTTGCTAAAGTGAATCAACATACCATTTGGTCACGCAGTGCCAATACAATGTTTTCACCTAATGTGCCTCACTGCTTTATGTTGTTCCTTGTAGCTAAGACATTTTCAGGTTTGTTGATATTTTTATACATATTTCCAAAAATACACATTGTTATAAAGCATAGAAAAACAAATCTTTTTGTACCACAAAACGTACATTGAAAAAAATTATATATGACAAACATAATTGTGTTATAAAATGTGAAGGTAATCAAAATTGGATTGTACCCTACTACATTGTGTATGTAATAGAAACTTGTCATTGTGATAGGACAATTGATACTCCTCACTTCATATTCTACATAGGAGGAAAAGGGTATTGTAACTTTGTAGGTCTTTCAGACAAACAATACATGCTCTTTGCTTTTTCATATCAGAAAGTCAGAGAGCCCTAAGGGAATGTATTCTCTCCAGTTGGGCAAAAATGAGACACAGACAAGTGACTCTACAAATTCCACATAACGGTTAGCAGCCAAAACTAGAAGTCATTTTTCTTATGTTTTATCCATCGAACTTTTCACTCTCTGATAGTCATTAATTTAATTATTTCTTTTCTTGCCTTTTAGTTTGGTAGTTATCCTATATCCTCTCTGTAGGATGCACAGGTAGTTAAAAAAAAATGAGGCAGCCAGGCAAACCCTAAGCATGCCCATCCTAATCCCAAGAGTTTTTCAAATGCATAACTTCATAACAAAACTCCAGCAGGGATCTCAGGGGATAGCAGAGTTTGGGGAGTTTATCACTAAGAGAACTGTGCCTCTGAAGAATGGAAGAGAGTTTTAGACACCAAGTTAAAATGGAAATTAGAACTAAATTAAAGAAAGGGAGAAGACAGACAACGAGTAGATAGAAATTCCAAATATGGAATTTCAACACCCTACTTACATGCCATGTTTCCTGATAATATGGATTAATAGATACTGATGATAATCCCATATATGTATATATGGCACAACCTTGTGAGGTAGACTGAGCAAATATTATTTTTCATTTCTTTTTACAGATGTAGAAATTGAGGCTGAAAGAGGAAAGGCTATTTATTAAAATACATTTTTGACCCCCAAGTTCATATTCATTATAATACTGGCTAATTACCTCCTTAGTAGCATGGAGTTAAGAAGACTACACCATGACGAAAAACTCCAAATAGATTACTTAATTTTGCCTGTAAAAAAATACTCCATTCATAGGCCTCATCATTTATTGTCATTGCCGCAACCTCCATCCACCATAAAACCAACCATCTAAGAAATATATATGCCACTGAGGACAAAGCAGAACTGGACAACAGACTATAGATGGTTCAATACAAAACCATCAGAGGAAAAAAATAAGTGTATTATGCCATGTTCCTTCTCACTCACTCTCTCTGTCTCTGCCTCTTTCTGTGTGTCTCTCTCTCTTATAATAATCATATCTGGCATTTACGTAGATCCTTTTAAGACTGCAAAGCATTATTTTACATGTTAACTCATTTAATTTCTATCCATATGTAACATATATGTATAAGTGATGTGTATAATGAAAAAATGAAAGCATGAGATCTCAGACACTTTAAGGTTTCAAAGCATGCACAGAAGAAAAGGAAAACAGTCATAAGATGCTGTTATGCAAAATTGCTACTTATTACTGGATGAAAAACTAAAGCCCTTCTTCAACTGACTTAGAGGCTAAGTCTTGTCTTGGAGAAAAAGAAAACAGCTCTTCAAACTATGCCACATGCATTAAATGTATAGACCATTTGATTCCCATATTGCTTTTCTCTAGCTGTGATGAACCTGCAGGGTGCACTCAAGTAAGCATAGATAAGAGGAAAGTCATTATAGTGTCTATAGCAGGACTTGAGTCCCTTCTCCCCAGTGAAACCTTGTTAGAGGTGATCTCAAAGGGTGGGTTACCTTTCCATTTTCTGCTTTTTAATGGTGTAATTTGAGACTGCAAACTCTCGGATGATAGTCAAAGAAGCAAAAGGTCACTGGTGAATTGTGAGCAGGTGCTAAGGGCAACTGGAGGGAATCATCACCTGCTGCAGCCCTTGATACTAATTAGCCAGCCTTGCCTTAATTACATACAACTGCCTAGAGCTCTAGAAACCATTTTCATATTTTCTTAAATCTTCAGGGAGCATAGTCTTAATCTAGTGCAATTTGGCTATGCCTCTATAAATTTGAAGGAAAAAAAAAGCATATTGGATCACTAGGTCTCCACTGCTTGGTTTCCTCTTTTGTACTAGACAAGGGAAATGAGGACTTCTCACTAAGTGTCTTTCTTAATGAGAAAGTACTAAAAAGTCCCACATCAAACTTGCAAGTAATGGAAATGTTCTGTGAAAACCTGTTTCCCAGGGAATAACAGAAAAGGGTCATCAAGGGAGAAGAAGCTGGGGATACAATAGGTGGCAGCCTTTGCTCTGTGATTGTCTTAAGTCTAATGCCAAGAAGTTTCCAGGCATTCATTTCGAGTTGTGGGAGCTGCTGTGTTTTCAAATCCTAGCCTCTTTTTGGTAGCCATAGAGTCTGAAATTTTATAACAAATTTGACAAAAAAGTCTTTCATCACTGGACTTTATAGAGATTGGAATAGCAGCTGAACTTGAGATATTACTGGCATAAAGAACTCCCAGGTGAGGAAACTATCTCCACCATGGAAGGTTAGCACCTTTTCTAACACCTTAGAGTCCTAGAGTTGCCTAGAGCACCAAAAGAGTAGGTGATTTGTCCAGGGTCATATAGTGGATATATATCAAAGACAACATTTAAACCGGTTTACAAGACTTTGAGACGTATTTTATCAACAATGACAAGCTACTTTTTACTGGATTACATATTTTAAATAATGTTCTTTGATGCTATACTATCTTGTTTTGTTACCTCTATGTTTCATATATCCACAACATATATCCTGAATTTATTATATACAAATTTAGGCCAAATATCATTTTTTCATCTTCTGCTCTATCCTCCATAACGCCAATAACTGTGCCTTGCAAGCCATAGGGAAGCAATAAAAATGTGTCACTTATTTCCTCTCTAAGTTAATTGTTACTTAATTTTTCAGAGCCTTAGCTCTCTGATCTATAAAATGGGCATAATACCTTTTACTTATATTACAGAAGTATTATGAGACTCAGTGAGATAATGTATGTAAAGAGCTTTGTAAACTATAAAGTGATGTATATGTATATATAATTGATTAATATGTATTATTTGTTGATTGATTTATTGATTGAAGAATGTATTCATTTTATATTTCTTCCACATCAAGGACCACAGAACTGAATACATAAATAATGCTCAAAAAATGAGTGGGCGTGTGTATGTGAATAGCCTTCAATATATTTATTAAAAGAACAAACATTTATACAGTGTCTATAAGTTCACTATGTCTTCATGAACACATACACACACATTGTTATGGCCACATCTACATTAATGGTCATATAGTGAAAGAATGATTCACAAATTTTATTTACTAACTCCTGTACTCTACTAGGTGCTGTACAGGATAGAATGTTGGGCTGAAACTCAGCAAAACTTGAGTTCCAATCTGATCTAAGACATATACTGGCTGTGTGACCCTGAGCTAGTCACTTAGTCTCTATCTGTCTCAGTTTTCTGAACTATAAAATTGATATATAATATATATCAATTGATATATATTGATTGATTGATATATAATGATATATAATATTGATATATATCAATATATAATATTGATATATAAAATTGATATATAATATAATATATAATATAAATATAATATAAAATCAATAAAATATAAAATTGATATGATAATAACAGTACCTGCCTTTTAGGGCTGTTGTTAGTATCAACTGAGTTAATATTGGTAAAGTTCTTAGGATAGTGCCTGAGAAATAATAAGCACTTAATAAATGTTTCTTCCCCCCCCCAACAAATTTCCCCTTCCCAAGAATAATCACTTGCTGGCTTGACATAATATTTTCTTTTCACTGCAACCATTAGGGCTCAAGTGGCTTTGTGAAAGTCATTTTGACTATTATAAATAACCAAATTAACTACAAAGCTCACATGAAAGAAGATACTATCTGCATCAAAAGAACTGATAAGTAGAAGTATCTGATTTTACATGCTTGTGTGTGTGTGTGTGTGTGTGTGTGTGTGTGTGTGTGCGTGTGTGTAAAATGGTAGCCATCTCTAGGGTGTGGTGGGTAAGAAGAAAAAAAGGGAAAAAAGAAATTTACATCATAATTTTATTATATATTTTTAAAAGGAATAGAAAGTTACACATAACAAGTTTCAGTTTCAGGTGCAATCATCTTTTTTTTTTAAATTCTACCATATTACAGAAATTCTTGCTTTATTCCATAAATTAAATAAATATTTTTATAAGTATTCCTTCTAATGTGACAGGTGACAACTCACCTGTGATCACCCCTACTTTAGGACTCTTGCGCCTGTCTTCTCACAAGTTAGCCATAAGGCATTCACCCAATGTGCTTGTGGAGGTATCACTGGAGCTTGTGGGCTGTCTACTGGCTATATCTTATTGCTGTCATCTTCCTTTTCAATTACCCACATCCACACATATAGATATCTAAATATAGATATATGACTTGTCAATCATTCTGCAAAAGATATCTACTCTTACCTCCCTCTAAGGCAATAGGAAAGTCAAAAAATGGAGGCCCAGTGACAGATACATGCATATATACAACCAAACATAGATATGTGTGTTACTAAGCCTCTGTTACTTGACCTATTAACTCTACTCTTTATATATGTACACATAGGCCTATTTGCATATATGTATATGTACACATATATGCATATCTATATACAATTTTGGTTTCTTCCTTTATTCAAGCACTTATAGTTCCTTATTTTTTTTTTTCGCATGATGCAACCTGTTCACACTCACCATGGCTCTTTACATCACCTCCAAAGGACTACAAATTTTTAATTCTTTAGATACCATAGTATTCCATGATTCATGGATATATAACCCACATAGAAATGATAATGTGTTTGAATTGCCTTGCACATCAGGCATCTCATCATGAAATGCAATGGTTTCTTACTTGACCTAAGGAATTTTCATGCTTCATTATAACTGTGCATAAAGGCTAGTGACTCAGAAATTTACACATTATTCAGCCTCAGAGCATGAGTTTGCATGTGCCATACTCATGTTGGACTCATCTATCTCAATGAGAAAGTGTTTGCAAGATGCTTTTATAAGCAATCTTTTAGGATAACAAAAAATAAAAAATATATACATTTATGTCTACCTCAGTGAAAAAGTTTAACTTTCAAAAAGACTGGACGAAATTATTTCATCTTCTTCCCTCAATGAGATACATACATAAAAGTTATGGAAGAGAAAAGGTGGATTCCTCCAAGACATGGTTTCTGGTTTCATGGCAAGGATTCTAGGGAATTATGGATAAGATGTAATAAGTCCTTTCAGATTCACCCTTTCCTCTTTTCTCACTATTGCCATCCTAATCCAAACTTTGATCATGCCTGCATCACTAATAACATGGTCTTTTTACCTCTATTTCTGTCTCCTCCAATCCATCCTGGACACTACCAGCCAATTAAAATTCCCAAAATACTGTTTTTAGTGTCTAGAATAGCTCCCCGTAACTTAGTACATCATGTCTAGGCTTCTTGGTTTGGTTTTCAAGGTTCCCCATAATCTTATTATGTCCTCCTTATCCAACTTTCTGACACACTATTTTCCAGGTTGCACAATCCATTGTACTTTGATTAGTCTGCTTCAATGTTATGTCTCAGTTCATGTTGCTTTCCCTCCCTTCAATACCCTATTCCTTCCCCTCTGTATATATTAATCCTTCAAGCTACCACTCAGTTATCACTATTTCCATGGATTTAACTGATGGAGATTTCCACTACTATCCTCAGTTCAAAACCTGCCTCTGATAATTACTAGCCGTGTGACCCTGGGTAAAGCTGATAACTGCTTTCTACCTCTTCCCCCATCTGTACAATGGTGATAACAATAGCTTCTACTTCCAAAGACTGTTGTGAGGATAAAATGAGATAATATTCCCATAATATTTTGTAACCTTAAAATGATACATATTGCACCTACATTGCTAGTAAGTTCCATACAATTTAGCACAAAATTCTTCTCTAATTCATGAATATTGCCTCCTATTAGACAGTAAGCTCCCTGTCTGTCCCTGAGAAAAGAACCAGTCACCACACAGTCTCATACCCTTCATGGTGCCTAGCACAATCTGAGCAAATTTTAAGTACACAATGAGGGATGGCTGAATAACTGAATCAGATAAGTAATCTAATCCAGAGAATAGTAAGCATTACTGAAATCTGTAAGACAGCAACTACATTTCTACATTGCATTGAAGTACGAGCTAGAATTCAAAGGATGTCATAAGAGATTGCAATTCCTAGCATACATGTTGCTTATAAGACAAGGTACAAATTAAATGCTTACAGGGATGTGTGATGAAGCTATCAGTCAGAGAAGGTGTGGAAAAGATGATTGAAAATGGGCAATGGGCAATGCATGCTTCTCCAAGTGTGCTGAAAGGGTTGACTATAGTGGATTTTTAAGTACTGATATGAGATTGCATGTATTCAGAACGTTTCCTAGATTCAAAGATCTAATGAGATGAATGATCAACTGTCAGATTGAAAGTGTCCAGAAGATGGTAATATGGCATTTGGCTGAGAGATTGTAATGAGATGCTTGACTGGGGGTCTAATAAGATGTTTTCATATAAAAGTGTTTAATGAGATATTTGACTGAGAGTACGTGAGGAGGGGTGTGACTGGGAGTTTAATTAGATCAGGGAATGGGAGGGAATAATAAAATGTGTGACTAGGATGTAAAGAAATACATGAACAGGCCAGTAATTACAGATGCTCATGTGAGAGGGTATTACAAAATTCTGGTGCGGAGTAATGATATATGCATTTGGAGGGGATTGAGATGCACAGAGATGAAAATGCAATGAGATGTATTGCCAGGATGGTATAACACTATGCATGGGTGAATATAGAGTGAAAAGCATACTTGGAGAGTGAAATGGGATGCCAGTCTGGGAATGTGTGGCTTGAGGAAAAGACAATTAGTATGCAATTGGGAATCTTCTATTAGATGCATAGTTAAAACAAGAAGGAAATGCAAGAACTGATTCTAGTCAAAATGAAATAGGCTAAGTTTCTATTTGGAACCCTCCCTCTATCTGTGCTTTTAGTTACTGTAGATCATCAAAAGAGTCTCCTCCATCCCTCAGATGTTTGTCTATATTTTGTTGTTATATATCACTAAATCTGGAAAGGAATCTCCTAGATGTTCATTCACCCAAGGATATCTGCATTCTATTTTTTATTTTTTAATTCAATTTTAATTAATTTATTTTTAGTTTTAAACATTCATTTCCACAAGATTTTGAATTCCAATTTTTCTCCCCATCTCTCCTCTCCCTCCACCCCAAAACACCATGTATTCTGTTTAACTCTTCCCCCAGCCTACCCTCCCTTCTATCACACTCTTCACTTCACTTATCCCCATCTTCTCTCTTTTCCTGTAGGGCAAGATAGATTTCTGTGCCCATTACCTGTATTTCTTATTTCCCAGGTCCATGCAAAAGCAATTCTCAATGTTCGTTCCTGAAACTGTGATTTCCAACTTCTCTCCCTTCTTCCAACCCCAACCATCCCCACTGAAAAGGCAAGCAATTCAATATAGGCTATACAGGTTCTGTTATCTTAATTATATTTCCACACTACTTGAATTACTTCTTTCTGTCAGCTTGCAATATTTTCTCCTTGACCTGGGAACTCTGGAATTTGGCTACAATTTTCCTAGGAGTTTTTCTTTTCGGATCCTTTTCAGGAGGTGATCAGTGGATTCATACAATATTTATTTTGTCCCCGGTAATACAGAACTGGTAAATATCGGAGGTAGGATTCATTCTCAGATCATTCTACTTCTGAGTATAGGACTTCATCCACTTTATCAACTAGATGACTAGGTGATTCTCAGAGTAAGAAGACATAAACACCAATATGATTTATTTAACTCAGTAAATTACTCATAAAGGATACACATTCACAAATACTCAAGAAAGCTTCTCCTCTTTCTGATTGGTCTTCTACATACCACAGGGATCGTATCATCACATAGACTTACCACCTTATGACCTAGGGGTGGGGAACCTGCCTTTTTAGTTAGTCCTCTTTTATCAAGGGGATTTGTTCTATGGAGTTTGGATTCAGTCAAAGGACTGCACTAGAGAATCTAGATGCTTCAGGTTCCCTACCCCTGCCCAAGGTATACACTATACTCTTTCTTACAAGGAGAAAAAGTCAAGAAAGGAAGTATATGACCATGGCCAACACAAGAAATAATCCAACATAGGGGCTGTCATCTACCATATGTATCCTATGCCACTTATTCAAAGGGAGTAACTGATATAAGCCAAGAGATAGAGATAGCTGATCTTCCTTCTTGGCACTGAGTCAAAGAAGACCAGAATTATTCAGGCTCATTAATTTGGTCTCAGGTTATTTTCTGCTTTTTTTAAATTTCCTTATGAAAACTGTAAAAGTATTTGTTGTTATTATTGTTTACTCAGAGGTTTCATTTTTTTTATTTATTACATATAGTCCAGTTTATTCATATCCTTGAGGTCAATTTAGAGGGAGCTGGGTTTTTCTAGCTTTCAGTCAGATTTAGTAGAAGTTCAATTACTGTAGATACATTTCCCTAACCATAAAGTATGTTTTAATATCCTATTGAAGTAAGTTATTAACTCACGAGTAAGCAATCAATTTCCAGAAAGACAGGATTTTGGCAGAGCATTTGTGCATTTCAGGCAAGGTTTGAAAATTTTCTCTTGTATATTCCTGTCCACCTTAGGCTTAGAGCTTTCTACTGTAACATATTCAGTTTGAGATCTCAAAAAATAAGTACCTATGTGCATAGTGGGAAGAATTTTCTAATTGTCATTAAAAATAAATTCATTGGCAGTAGCTTATGTAAAAATAAAAGACAGCAATAAATTTTAATCACATTTATGAAAAAAAAATCAGTATTGGTGTCCCTCACTGATGCCTTCTGGACCTAGTGACAACTTTCTCTATGACCCTAAACTCTAGCCTTTAGCTTAACTGCCAGTGGAAGGAAGGTCCTCAAAAACCAACCAACTAAAAAACAAGCAAACAAAACAAAACAAATAAAAGATGTGGTGGGCATTAGTTAGAAGAAAAAAAAACACTAGATTTTCCAGAGCTGTGTTCTAATTTTTGGAACAGACCGCATAGTTGGAATGTTTTTTCTTCATTCTTGAGTACTTGTAATACTCTAACTTGGTTAGATAAAATGTCAACTTAGAATTATTGTAAGAATTTTAAAAAAGAAGGCAAAACAAAGTTCATGAGAAGATTGTTATCATAATGAATGAAATATTATGACAGGGAATCTCAATGATTTCATGATTTATTTTGGTTTTCACTCTGAAAACTGCATTTCATTAATCAAGTCCAAGACAAAACACCTGTAAACCCTTTATATCGGGGCCAGCAATTCTAGGGCGTACATTACACCTCTGGCATTTCCCAAATGATCACAAGACAAAGTCATGTGGTACAAAGTTTAAAGAGTCAAAGAATATGAATCTTTCTCAAAAAATTGAAAACACTTTGGCCCCAACTTACATTCTAAAGGGAAATAGTAGATCTATATCATGAAATACATGCAAAATAGATACAATATAACTTTAAAGGAGACAGCGAGTATTTTTGTATTGAGAAAGATAGGGCTTGAACTAAATTTTGGAAGAAATAAGGGATTCTAAGAATTGGAGATAAGGAGAGAGAATAATCAAGGCATGGAGATTAGCCAATATGAAGACAGAGATGGGAAATGAATAATCGTGTTATGAATAAGTAAGCTATTGTGGCTAGACTATAGAATGCATTGAGGGAAATATGAAGACTGGAAAGAATGGCCAGCTGGTGAAACATTTTAAATGCCAGAGAATTTTGTATTTTGTCCTAAAGGCAATAGGGAGCTACCACATTTTGCTGAGTGACATGTCATGATCTGTGGTTTAGGGGAGTCACTTTGGCAGTTCTGAGGGCTCTTTGGAGAAGGGAGAGTCTAGAGGCAAAAAGAAAATCAGGAGGCTATTAAAATAATCTTAACTAGAGAAGATGAACTAGGTAAGAAATTGGAGTATAAGTGGAGACAAAGAAATGTATATTAGAGATACAGATAGGAAATAGATTCTGTCACCTCCAGTCTTTCTACCTCCTGAGTATGTGCTCAGGAAATTCGTCCCTTCCTAATCTTGCCATTTCAGTTAACCAGTTCATGTCTTTACTCATCTCTAGTTTCAAATTCCATTTCAGTCATGTGTGTGACTCATACTATATCAAACTTTGGCCATAGATTATTCCTATCATCTGCCTTCTTCATTTCTCCTGTTCATGATCCTCTGAACAGAACTGAAAGAAAAGTCTTGAAACCCTGTGTTATCTAATCACAATTAGGCATTCATTGCACTAAGGTAATCCTTGTACTTCACCATTAGATATTTTCTATCTCACCACAGCAGATTTTCCAAATTTTTCTTCTCATACTACCCCTAACCTGATCCTCTCAGCTAAACATTTCATCTAATTATTTAAAAAATGAGGTGATTCCTTGCAAATTCAATTTTCTCCTTTTCTTCATCTTATATAGAGTTTCTATCATGCTCTGTTATCTTCTCCTTTAGTTTCTGAAGAAAGGATCATTTTTCAAGGTCAATATTTCCTCATGGCTCCTTGATCCCAAATGCTCTCATATTCTCCAGTAGATTGCCTCACTGTCATCCCCTCTATCTCTCTCTAGTCATAAATATCTTCCAATTTGCTTAATGCTTCCCTATTGCCTTAAAATGTGCTCAAGTGTTTCTTTTCCTTGAAAAAAAGGCTTTATTAGAACATAGTATCTTCATTAGGTATTGTCATATCTCTCCACTTCTAAGTCAAATTCTTAGAATTGGCCACTTGCACTTCATTCCTTTACTTCCTCCTCTCTGACTCTGTCTCTTTCTGTCTCTGTCTCTCTCTATCTCTCTATCTCTGTCTCTCTCTGTCTCCCTCTCTCTGTCTGTCTCTCTGTCTCTGTCTCTGTCTCTGTCTCTCTCTCTCTGTCACTCACCCTTTCTCACCCATCAGTCTTCTGGACTTCTCTTCTACATCTGATACTGCTGGTCACCCTCCTTTCCTCCTCTCTGGAATTCTGTGATATTCCTCTTACTTTTTGAAGTGTTTATTTTCAGTCTTCCTTGAGAAATTTTATTACTCATATTATGCTCACTAACCTTGGCCTTTTGAGGTTCCTTAAGGTAATGTTTCCTGCCTATACTTTCTTTCTTGATGACTTCATCAAATTTCCATGGTTTCATATATTTTCTCTATGGAAATGACACGGAGCTACATAAGAGGCCTAGTATACCTCTCGGTCTGCAGTTCTGCCTCACGAAGTATCTATGGGATATTTCTGAATTGAATGTTCAATAGACATTTAAAACTCATTACTTCCAAAACAGTCATCATTATCCTTTGCCACAAGTGCCTGCTGCTTCTTTCTTCCCCCTGTTTAAAATATTTATTTATTTATTTTTAGTTTTCAACATTCTCTTCTGTAAGAGTATGAGTTACAATTTTTTCTCCATCTCTCCCCCTACCTCTCTCCAAATCAGTGTCTAATTTGATATAGGCTCTACATATTAAACCTTCATATCAAACCTATTTTCACATTCGTCATGCTGTAAAGAAGAATTAAAACCAACATGAGAAACCAGGAGAAAGGTATAAAAGAGGGAGAGAGCAAATACTACCCTTCAATCTTCATTCACACTCCATAGTTCTTTTTCTGGGTTTGGACAGGGTTTTCCATCATGAGTCTTTTGAAGTTGTCTTAGATCTTTATATGCTAAAAAGGAATAAGTGTATCAGAGTTAGTCATTGCACAATATGGTTGTTACCATATACTATATTCTCCTGATTCTGATCGCTTCACTCAGCATCAGTTCACATAAGTCTCTCCAGGCTTTGCTGAAGTCCTCCTGCTCATGATTTCTTATAGCACAATAGTATTCCATTACATTCACATACCACAACTTGTTCAACCATTCACCAACCGATGGCCATCCCCTTAGTTTCCAGTTTTTTTGCCACCACGTAACCAATTGCTATAAATATTTTTGCACGTGTGAGTCCTTTTCCCATTTATATGATTTACTTAGGATGTAGACCTAGAAGTGGTATTACTGGGTTCAAAGGGTATGCACATTTGATAGCCCTTTGGGCATAGTACCAAATTACTCTCCAGAATGGCTAGATCAGTTTACAGCTCTACCAACAATGTATTTGTGTTCCAACTTTTCCACAACTTCACGCCCGTCATTTTTAAACTTCTTGTTTTTAGGATGGATATAGTAATTCAAGATAATGCAAAAATTTTGTTAATGAAAATAACTAATAACAGTAATAATAGATAATATTTGTATAGTTTTCAATTCTCTTTACCTTTGCTTTCTCATGTAGCCCTTACACACTTGAGAGTTAAGGGCTATTATCATTCCCATTTTACAAATGAGGAAACTGAGGTACATAGAGATTAAGTGACTTTGCCGAGGTTCACATATCTAGTAAGTGTCTGAGGCAGGATTTGAACTCAATTTTTCCCAATTCCATGCCCATCACTGCACCTACTAGCTGTTTTGAGGAATGTATCTGAGTACAAACTTTTATTATTCTTTTTGTGAAATGAGTTTCTTGTCTTTTACGTTGGATTAAATTTGAAAAGTAATTTTAGTGTTTCTCATGTTAGTTCCATATAGGTACAAGAAGGTCATGTTTCTGTGATACAATTTACTTAGCAATTATCTGGAGATGTTGATTTAATTTGATTTGATTTTTTTCAAAAGGCATTTGCCTCTGAGGATTTGAAAATCTAATACTCCCTGAAGATTCTTCCTTATTTGTACTCAGCCAAAATGATGTTCAAACATGAGCATATGGAAGATTTAACCATCTATTGAACCCATCAATGGACATCCTCCATCCCTGAAGATGAGAACATTCATGATAATGACAGTTAATTTTGAGAAATACACTTCTTGATTCTAATGATTAGAAGACTGTCAGATAATTATCTTAGGGATTGCATCTTTCAAATAATCATTTATAATTTCAACATTTATATTGGAAACACTTTCTTTGAAGAGAGTATTTAAGAAATAAAATTCTTGAGCCTCCTAAATGATATCTGTATTCACACATGTAGATAGACAATCCTTTGGATTTATCACTATACATATCTAGGCCAGATAATGCACATAAATTCAAATTGAATAGCAAGAAGAGAATAGACCACATTGTTAATAAATTGTACATGATTTGAATGACATCAAGCATTTCCCAGAAACAAAAACCCATCATATTCTTCCCCTGATGCTATATTATGGAGAATAATGGGATGCTACAAATTACAAAGACTAATCATTGAGAGTCACCTATGGGTCAATAGAGATTTAAGAACCCTTTAACCAAGCAATACCACTTCTAGTACTGTATCCCAAAGAGATCATACAAATGGGAACAAGACCCACATGTACAAAAATTTTTGTGGCAGATCTTTTTATGGTGGTTGAGAAATGGCAGTTGAGGGGGTACCCATCAATTGGTGAACAGCTGAACAAGTTTTGGTAAATGAATGTAAAAGAATACTATTGATCTAAAAATGATGAGCAGGCATACGTCAGCAAAACTTGGAAAGATTTGAATGATTAGATGCTGAGTGAAATAAGCAGAACCACAGTAACAGCCACTGTGATGACTGACTTTATAAACTTAGCTCTTCTCAACAAAACAGGGACCTAAAACAAATCCAAAAACCTCATGATGGAAAATGCCATCCACAGCCAGAGAAAGAGTTATGGAGTCTAAATACAGATCAAATCATACTATTTGGTCCTTTTTTTGTTTTTGTTTTTGTTTTTCTTTCTCATGGTTCTTTCCATTCATTCTAATTCTTCTATACAACATGAGTAATCTATATAACATTAATAATGTGAAAATTGTGTTTGTCCTTCGTTGCCAAAGAAGACCATGCCATCAGAAAAACAATTACATGACTTGTGCTTGACATTGTTTTGAAAATATGTTGAATAAGAATGTATATGTAGGGGAGGAGCCAAGATGGCAGAGTAGGAAGATTCACATATGCTAGTTCCTAACCCACAGCCCATAAAATACCTGTAAAGAAGAACTCTCAACAAATTATGGAGCAGTGGAAGCCACACAGCAATGGAGTAGAGGTGATTTCTGCCCCAGAGAAATCTGAAAAACCAATACCAAAGGTCCATTGTGCACTGAACCTGGAACAGAGCCCAGCCCTGCCTTGGCCAGGCAGCACCGAGAAGAGCAGATCTGAGCAGGCTTCAGGGACAGAATCTCCAGCAGCCACACAGGTCCCTCCACCCACAGGTGCCAAAGGTCAATAAGAGAGCCCTTTTGGCTGGCGGAGAGGGGAGCAGCGTGTCTCCATAACTCAGGCCCCCTCAGAAGGCAGCAGCAGAGGCAGCAGTGGACAGGGGCTCCCAAAGCAGACAGGAGCTTAGATCCATTAGGTCTCCTAATGGTCTCTACATAAACCCCCTGAGGGAACTGAGGCCCTGGTGGCCGCCCTGCTCCCACCTAAGCAGCTGAACTTAATCTCACACTGAATAGAAGCCCCACCCCCACTGAAAGCCCTGAGGCTGGGAAGCAGCTTTTGAATCTCAGACCCCAAGCACTAGCTGGGTGGCTCTGGAGGCAAACCGGGGAAGGGCAGAAGGAATCTCAGAAGTCAAATAACTTACTGGGAAAATGCCCAGAAAAGGGGAAAAAAAATAAGACCATAGAAGGTTACTTTCTTGGTGAGCAGATATCTCCTCCCATCCTTTCTGATGAGGAAGAACAATGCTTACCATCAGGGAAAGATGTAGAAGTCAAGGCTTCTATATCCCAAACATCCAAAATAAATATTCAATGGGCTCAGGCCATGGAAGAGCTCAAAAAGGATTTTGAAAATCAAGTTAGACAGGTGGAGGAAAAACTGGGAAGAGAAATGAGAGAGATGCAAGAAAAGCATGAAAAGCAGGTCAACACCTTGCTAAAGGACACCCAAAAAAAATGCTGAAGAAAATAACACCTTGAAAAATAGGCTAACTCAACTGGCAAAAGAGGTACAAAAAGCCAATGAGGAGAAGAATGCTTTAAAAAGCAGAATTAGTCTAATGGAAAAGGAGGTTGAAAAAGCCAATGAGGAGAAGAATGCTTTAAAAAGCAGAATTAGTCTAATGGAAAAAGAGGTTCAAAAGCTCACTGAAAAAAATGGTTCTTCACAAATTAGAATGGAACAGATGGAGGCTAATGACTTTATGAGAAACCAAAAAATCACAAAACAAAATGAAAAGAATGAAAATATGGAAGATAATGTGAAATATATCATTGGAAACAAAACTGACCTGGAAAATAGATCCAGGAGAGACAACTTAAAACTTATGGGACTACCTGAAAGTCATGATCAAAAAAAGAGCCTAGACAACATCTTTCATGAAATTATCAAGAAAAATTGCCTTGATATTTTAGAACCAGAGGGCAAAATAAGTATTCAAGGAATCCACCCATCACCACCTGAAAGAGATCCAAAAAGAGAAACTCCTAGGAATATTGTGGCCAAATTCCAGAGTTCCCAGGTCAAGGAGAAAATATTGCAAGCAGGTAGAAGGAAACAATTCCAGTATTGTGCAAATACAATCAGAATAATACAAGATCTAGCAGCTTCTACATTAAGGGATCGAAGGGGGTAGAATAGGATATTCCAGAAGTCAAAGGAAAAAGGACTAAAACCAAGAATCACCTACCCAGCAAAACTGAGTATAATACTTCAGGGGAAAAACTGGTTTTTAAATGAAATAGAGGACTTCCAAGCATTCATGATGAAAAGACCAGAGATGAAAAGAAAATTTGACTTTCAAACACAAGAATGAAAAGAAGTATGAAAAGGTAAACAGCACAGAGAAGTAATAAGGGACTTACTAAATTTGAACTGTTTACATTCCTATATGGAAAGACAATATTTGTAACTCTTGAAACTTTTCAGTATCTGGGTAGTTGGTGGGATTACACACACATACACACACACACGTACATGCTTGCGCACGCACACACACACATACACACATGCACGCACATACAGAGACAGAGCGCACAAAGTGAATTGAATAGGATGGGATCATATCTTAAAAGAAATCAAGGTAAACGGTGAAAGAGAAATGTCGTGAGAGGAAAGAGGGTGAAATGGAATGGGGTAAATTATCTCTCATAGAAGAGGCAAGCAGGAGACTTTTTAGTGGAGGGAAAAAGAGGAGAGCTGAGAAAAAAAACATGAAGTTTACTCTCCTCACATTCGACTAAAGGAAGGAATAAAATGCACACTCCTTTTGGTATGAAAACCTATCTTACAATATAGGAAAGTGGGGGAGAAGGAGATAAGCAGGG
>JAQQSK010004886.1:0-25180 GCA_028658325.1 Potorous gilbertii
ACATGGCTAAAATGGAAATAGGTTTTGCATGACTTCACATGTATAAGTGGTATCAAATTGCTTTGCCTTCTCAAGGTGGGGAAAGGGTGAGACAGAATGTAGAACTCAAAATTTTAAAAATAATTGTTTAAAAAATTTTACGTGTAGTTGGGAAACATTTAATGAAATAAATTAAAATAACTTAAAGAAAATTATAAAACAGGAGCAATCAAGATAGCCTTGACTAATTGTCCAATGAATGGAATGCATAATGAATGCTACAATACTTCTAAGGACTGAGAGTTCACCCAGAGCTAGGGTAATCAGAGAATGAAGGACATGAGTTTGACATTAAGGGATTAGGGTTTAGATAGGTGGGAAAGAGGAGGATCGCATTGTAAATGAGGGAAATAGAGTAAGCAAAGGCAGTAAAGAGGGAATGTGAAGGGTATGTACTAAGTAGAGTGAGTAGACCAAGCTTGCTAAGGTTTCACACTGGAGAGCAACTGAAATTTAGGGTTAGAAAGGTATGCCAAAGTTGGCTTGTGGAGGACTTTGAATACCAGGATAAAGAGGTTAGATTATATCTTGTTAACTAATTATGGGTACCTTAGTGACACAGTGGATAGAACGCTGATCTTGAAGTCAGGAAGACTAATCTTCCTGAGTGTGAATCTGGCCTCAGACACTTACCAGCTGTGTGACCCCAGGCAAATCACTTAACCCTGTTTGCTTCAGTTTCCTCATCTGTAAAATGAGCTAGAGAAAAAAATGACAAACTACACTAGTATTTTTGCCAAGAAAAACCCAAATGGAGTCAAAGAGTTGGACATGACTGAAACAAGTGAGAACAACAAAAAACAAAAATTAATAACAAATCATTGAAGACCGTTGAGGAGGGGATCAGTGCAGTAATAAGAGCATTTGTGAAAATTAATGTGACCAGAGCATGCAGGAAGAATATGGAATTAGGGATACTATGTTAGAAGGTCATTGTAGCTCCTATTCAAGCTTGGGATGGTGAGGTCCTAGGAAAACGAAGTACTGGTGGAAGTGAAAAGAAAAAGATAGATTTCAGAGAAAGCATGAAGAAAGAAGAACCTGAAAAGAAGGAAGAACCTATAGGATTATGGGACAGGAAATACAGAGAAGATGGCAAGTTACAGCCTCTCTGGGTCTCAGTTTCCTAGTCTTTAGAATGAAGTCAGACTAGATGGTCCCTAAGACCCTTTCCAGTTCTATATATATGATCCTGGTACCCATCAGACCTCCAAGATTTTGAACTTCAGTGCCTGATGATACAGTCTGTCAACAACAGTAGGGAAGTCATGGGTGGGTGGGGGAGTCATTTTGAAGGGAAGTTGAACTTGGTTTGAGATCAAGGATTCTTAACCTTTGGATTTCTTCTCAGAAGACTTTTTAAATATTTAAGGATTTTAAAGAAAACCAATTATATTGAAATATATTGATCAAAATATGAGAGGAAAAACCAAAAGACCCCAAGTTCACAAACCCCAGGGAAAGAATCCATTTTAGATATTTTAGTTATGAGATAACAGTGGCATACTTACATCCTCTACTTTGTAAGAGATTTTGCAAGCAGAAGCACCCTGCAGTTTTTCTCTTTCCCTGTCCTGCAGCCAATTAATTTTACTGTGGTTATTGGAAAATATCTATGTGATTTCTCAGTACAGCTTTGTTAGACATTCTGTAGAAATCTCTACAAAGCCACCAAATAGCTCTGGTCACTTGGGTGGTCTCTTTAGACACTGTAGGCTCTTTTGTCGCCAGTTAAATTTCCTTTGAACCTGGTTATTTCATATACATGAATCTTGCCTTCCTTCTTGGTAAAAGCACTTTTTGTTCTCATTCTTGATCATGTTTGTTGTTTATTTTCCTGTGGCCTTATAATGAGTTTGATGACAGGCTTTTCGCATTTTGACTTCAAAAGATGAAGGTTCACCCTACCAGAGAAAAAAATAAAAGGCAAAATTGAATAGGGCATCATGCTTTGTCTTTAAAGGATGCAAGGTGTTGTAAACAGATTGTCCAAGTTGCTGAAACCTGGAGGAATGTTGTTATTTCGGGACCATGGAAGATATGATCTCACTCAACTTCGTTTCAAAAAAGGTATAACGAGATCCTTTTTGTTACCTTGGTGATTTTGCATATTTGTGTCTTAAAGAATGTTTACCTTGGTTTTACTCATTTTTATCTTCTGCTTTTCAAATAGGAATTTTAATTTCCCCTTTCCATAACTATCTTTTTGTAGGTTGCTGCTTGTCTGAAAACTTCTACGTTCGAGGAGATGGTACCAGGGCATATTTCTTTACAAAAGGTCAGAGTTACATCCTAGAGGATACAGTTGGTTGGAAAAAGTAAACCTTAGTTTCTATTTGTGGGAAGAAAAATTCAGAAACTGTCATATCTTATAAGTATGATAATGTCAAGTAATTGATTAAAGGTCATGTTCCAAGTGCTTCTAAATGTTCTACTTGGGAGTTTAAATTGAAAGGTTAAAAAAAGGTATCTTAAAATCTTTTCTCCCAAGAGATATTGACCCACTGGCCCTATTATTTTATCATAGCATCACATACCAAATGATGTGCATCCCTTCACAGTAGGTGTTGTTAGCATGGAGCAAAAAAGAATTGATGACTATTGTAGAGCCAATCAAGAGAGTTTTATTCATGAGTCCCATAGTAAACGACTTGTTTCTTATCAATTTTTCATTCTAAAGTACATTTTTGACAGTGGTGAGTACTAAATGAGCCTTGTATTCAAGGACTTTGCCTAGTTTTATGTAAACACATTTATATGTGGCATATTTGGGCCCTTTTATTAACAAGGGGAAACTCTGAAAAGGAAACAGTTAAAACATCAAAGACAGTAACCACTATAGTTCATCTCTTCTCCATGTACTATATCATACCTCCTTATTATATTGTACTATGGCATAATAGAATGTGTTTTTCTTAAGGCTCCCATCCCCATTTGTATCCTAAAGGGGATATTTGCCGAGAAATTCTGTTAAAGGATAAAAATCTAAATAGTTAACTGATGCAGTGATGTGTGACTGTTTTCTTGTTCTTAATAGTTCATCATACTTTTGCTTTTCATTTTTGTGTCACAGGGGAAGTCCACAATATGTTCCATCAGGCCGGGTTAGATGAAAAGCAGAACCTGGTTGACCGACGTTTGCAAGTTAATAGGAAAGAAAAAGTGAAAATGCATCGTGTGTGGGTACAGGGCAAGTTTCAGAAACCATTGCATTCATTTTATCATAATGACCCCGACAATCTCATTCCTGGGGTTTCTGCTGGTTGAGAAGCATATTCTCTCTCTATATATAAATCGAGATCACCCCATGTAAAGGTCTCGTCAAAAATTGTTCCTGAAAGAGCGATTAGAAGGTAGAACTGAATATCGGTTATATACGCGTACACATATTAGGTGATATGGAACGATCTACCAGATTTTGACGTATTTTTTTAAAAAATCAATAAATGTGAATTACCCAAGCAATGTATATTCTTATTTCTAACCCCTCATGTTTCTTTCAAAACGGTTAAAAAACAAAATACTACCCATTCAGCTTATTGCAGTAATTGAGATCACTTGAAAAAAAAAAACAATAGCTTGTCTATTATAAAAACTGGAGATAATCATCTGCTTTATTTATACCATTGGGTTCAGTAATCAGTTCACAAACATATTCTAGCTGTGCTCAGTTGTCATCTGTCACCAAATAGGCAGCATATCTGTTTCCAGGGAAATTCAGGAAAAGCCCAAGTTTTTGCTCAAGCTATTTTTTCTCTCCTAATTCTGAGACTATCTGGAATAGATTTCGACTTTTTCTTTCCTTTCCTGTGTATCTGCTATTTTGCTCTTGTGACAGGGGCCCCTCCTCACTATTGTTCCTAAATATCACCAGGTATACAGATTGTCGAGAGTTTTCTGTAAAATGGATTTAATACTTAACAAGATGTTAAAATTAGAAGAATTCATAATTTCAGCATATAAAAATAGGATTAATTACATATTCTTCCAATATATATTCATTCTACTGTGGGGCATGCAAATGAAGTTAAAGGCCCTGCCCACCAGGAGTTTGCCTGTTGATTAGGGATGGGATGCGAAAGGATGAAATGACAGCATCTAGACTAAGTATGAAAATTTTTGATAGAAGTGCAGTAAAAACTCATGTGGTCTGGAATGATTCGGGGATAGACCTGAACTAGACCTCCAAAGCTTCTTAATAGTTGAATTAGTGGCAAGGATGAAAGGAGGGTGATGGTGAATTTCAACATGAACAGAATGATTGGACGAGCCCAGCGGAAGGTAAAGGGTTTTACCTTCGGGTGACCTTGAGAGAAGAGGTTGGAAGAGACCTCTGAAACCGCCTAGTCTAGGGGTGGAGAACCTGCGGCCTTGAGGCCACATGTGGCCCTCCAGGGCCTCAGCTGCGGCCCCTTGACTGGATCTGAACTTCCCAGAACAAATCCCCTTAGTAAAAAGACTAGATTCTGGTCCAACCCTCATATTTCACAGATAAGGAGATGAGGCCCCAAAAGGTTGTGATTCACTCAAATCACACAGGCCATGAGTATTAAAGATAGGATTTGAACTACAAAGCCAGCCCTCTTCTCCCAGCGTTACTGCTGTCTGCTCTTTCCAAGTAGGTTGGAGCTAGATATCAGAAGATCTTGAAGCTAAAAAGTCCAGATTTTATCTTATAGGCAACTGAGAGACATTGAATATTTTTGAGCTAAGGAGAAATATGATTGAATGGGTTTTTTAGAAAGATTAGTCTGGCAGTGGTATACAGGATAGATTGAGTAGTGGAAAGATTATACATGAATTGAGCACAGCCTTGACTGACTTAGTGGCATGTGTCAGTAGTGGTATTAAGGTTACTGTTTAAGCATGTATAAATCAGTAGATGGAAAAGCCATGATTTGCATCAGAATCTTAACTCATCTACATTTCCCATAATTAAAGTGTACATTTAAAAGCCAAACTGGTAATTGAAAGTATTCCATACAGCATGGGCAATTTGGATAAGTTAATGTTGCTATGGGAACCCGAGCACAACCTACTTCTTGTGTTTCAATTTAAAAATCGTGGCCCAAGGTGGTTAAAAAACAACAGAAGGTAAAATTATGCTCACATCTTCACACATGGAAATTGTACTGTCTACAAGTTCTAAATAACAGGTTCAAGCCAGCCACTTGACAGGCACAGTCAAATCCAGCCCTGTGTCTTTGTACAGTATGTTATAGCATATACATTGACCTTTCGAAGCTTTAAAAATGTCAACCAAATTGGGCCCTGC
Source organism: Potorous gilbertii (assembly GCA_028658325.1). NCBI lineage: Eukaryota > Metazoa > Chordata > Mammalia > Diprotodontia > Potoroidae > Potorous > Potorous gilbertii. The sequence goes on from JAQQSK010004886.1 coordinate 5,315, forward strand.
TCATTGTCAGAGTTCCAGGCTGGGCTTCCTCTGGCTCCTAGCCAGTGCTGCTTTTCTATCCTTTATAGATTGTCTCTAGAACCACTTATGTCTGTGTATCCTGCGTCCTTGTCTTTCCCCTAGTCAATCTGTGTCCCTTCACCTGCCTTCCTCAATCAGAACCCTGGGCAGGAAAAGATACTTGGGTAAAGTGAGTTATAGCAGAGAAAGAAAGGAATGGGACTCATCGAGCCTCCAATTCAATCCAACCATCATTTTATTAAGTGCCTCCTATGTGCCCAACACTGTGTTAAGTATTGGAAAGGCAAAGACAAATAGTAACTAGTACTTTTCCTCACAAAGCATACAACCCTGCCTAAAAGTCATAGGAAGACAGGATTTCTATAGCACCAGCTTAGAATAACCTTTTAAGTGTTTCATGACTGTGTGGAATCCTCATTTAACACCCTCTCATGTGCTCGCTTTTTTCCTTGTTCAGGTTCACAGAGCCAGGGACTCTGATGGCAGTCAGAATGTGATATGTGAGAGTTTATCTGCTTTTGAGTGAGTTGCACTTCAAAAGGCACCCATTTTATCATTAACCAGAAAAGTATACTTGTTTACTTTCTTGTAATGCAGAAGTAAGTAAACATTTTATCTGAAATTTCCTCCCTGTTCTACTCATTAAAAAAAAAAAACTAAACCAGTTTGATTCTGAGCAATAACAAAATGTGGAAAGTTTCAAGCTAAATGAGAAATAGTTCAAAAACTAAGAAAGTCACTATAGCTATTTCTGTTATTAACCACTTTACATTTGCTATGACACATCTGCAGTATTGAAACACTCAGTTAATGATGACTTCAGAGAACTCGCCTGTTTTGGTTGCCCCAGCCCCTTGAGATATCTGCCATGTTCCTCATTTGTGAAATCATTTTATGGACCCAGTTCCAACATTTGGTAATTTAAATGCTTGATGTTCCAGTCTAGATGTGGAAGTCGGTCCATTTACAGATAGATGCTCGACTAGGGAACAGCATTTATAGCCATTCTGAAGCATTTGGATTGTTAAACTTTAGGTAAGCTAGATAAACACCTGCCTGAGAACTAACTCTAACATTTCTGTGCTTTCTAACACAAAGCTAATTTGCGAAAGACTGAATCTCTCATAAGTTTTGCCTTTTATTGGTCTCTGTTTTATATTGTGCTTCTCACAAGTTTGCAGGTAATTTTATATGAGTATCATGGATTGCCCACTTTCAAAGTGCACTGACCTTTCCTTTCTTGCTTTTTCTTTAAATTTTATTGACACCATTTGTTTTTACATCAAAGTCATTTCCAAGACATACTACTCTCCTCTCCCAACTACCTGCCTTTCCTTTTAACAAAAGTTAAGTGAAATCAAGTTTCCACCACCTCTGACCCAGTTTGACAAGGTATGCAATATTCCATACCCATAGTTCTCTACCCCTTCAACTGAGAGAGACCCTTCCCTTATTTCTAATAGAACCTGAATGCTTTCCTGCCTTTGGGGAGAGTTTATTAGCCTATTTGCAAATAAGCATAGAGCTCATCTGCAAATGGTTGGATAATATTTGCCTCATGGGTTTAGGTTTCTTATTTGTGCCTGTATGCTTTCCCTACATTTAGGATAGCTATAATACGATATAAGAAAAGAGCACTAGATTTGTAGTCACAAGACCTGGGATTGAATCCCATCTATGCTACACACTGCCCATACACCCTTGGGTGAATAACTTTTGCCTCTCTGAACCTCAGTTTTCCCACCTTAAAATGGGGAAGGTTGAATGTGATGATCTCTAAGCTCTAAATCTATGATCTTAAGTAAATGGATGTACCTTGGCTATGATTATCAAGACTTCTTATAAACAGGTAATTTGTGTTTTTCAAAAATTTTTAACATTTTTTTGAAATTTTGTGTTCCAAATTCCCTCCCTCCCTCCAGCCCCTTCCCCACTTATTGAGAAGGCAAACAGTTGAATGTAGGTAATTTAAAGTGACATACTCTTTTGCACTGCCTTGCCCCCCCCCACCTTAGTTTCTCTGGTTTCCTTCAAGACACAGATCACATCCTACTTTTCTAGTATCCTCAGCTTTTAATACCTTCCTCTCAGAAATTATCTCACCTCTTAAAGAAGCCTTTGTACTTGTATACTATAGCATATACATTGACCTTTCAAAGTTTTAAAAAAGAAGCCTATTCACCGAATGGGTGCTACCTCACTCAAAGTGAGAAGCTGCAAAGACCTTAGCCTAAAACAGGCCGTTGCATCCTGAGCCATCTCCAGTTGTCCTGTTAAATATCTGGCCACCGGACCAGAAGTGAAGGAGAAAGTGAAGCTGGTGACCTTACACAGTCTTCTCTCACTCACATCAAAGTCAACTGTATGTCATCATTTTCCTGATGGCATGGTCTTCTTCAAGAATGAAGGACAAACACAAGAACAACCTATTTTACATCTACTCCGTTTACATTTCATATGTACCTAGTTATTTCCCAGATGAAGTAACACATGTAAAGTGATTTGCAAACCTTAAAATGCTATATAAATTCTAGCTATTATTAGTTGTCATTCATTCTTTTCAGTTATGTCTGACTTCATGATCCCATTTGGGGTTTTCTTGGCAAAGATGCCAGAGTGGTTTGTCATTTTTTTCTCCAGCTCATTTTAGAGATAAGGAAGCTGAGACAGACAGGTAAGGGACTTGCATAGGGTCACACGGTAGTAAATGTCTGAGGCCAGATTTGTACTCAGGAAGATGAGTCTTCCTTACTCTATGACACTCTATCCACTGCACCACCTAGCTGCCCAAACCATTAGTATAGTAATAGTTATTTTGGTGTTTGTTTCCCCCATTATAATGTGAGCTCCTCAAGGGCAAGTACTACTTATACCTTTCTTTGCATCCCCAGCACTTAGCACAATGCCCAGCACATAGTATATACTTAAAAATGATTTTTGACTAAAAAAAATAAAATTATATCTTTACTACTGAATTGTGCTTTAGCAATAAAAATGGAATTCTCTTTTGAAGTGAACATTGACCAATGATAGCAAAGACATTAAAACAAAATATAGAGTAGGAGTTAAAAAATATATACCTTTGTCTTAAGAACATCATTCACTCATCTTTATTCTTAACCCAGTTTCTTCCCTAGGTTAAAGTGGAATTAATTCACCATAAATCTTGATTCAGAAGCAAAACTTTCCGAAGAGTGCACAGCACTTGGTCACACATCAAGTGTTTAGGACATCTTCTCTTTAAAGACCCTGGCCAGCTAGCTTTCTAATTATGTCCAAGTGACAAAGGGTGTGTTTGCCTCCCTGGCTTGTTTACTTCACTGAACTTCTTGTTTCTTCTGGCTTCTCTGATCTTAAGCAAAAACATAAGAATGATACTAGATCGATAGTAGTATGACTAACCCTTGGCAGAGTGAATCCCAGGAGGGCCTTTTTCCATACAGAAGATTTTATTTTCTCTCCATGGTAATGTCTGTTGACATTATGTCTTAATTGTTTTCTTCTTTACTACTGCTTACCATTGGGTCCCTGGTTAACCAACTCTGCCTTAAATACATGAAATAAAAATTATTTTATGTTAAAGAGCTCTAAATTGCCAAAAGAAACCCTCCAGTGTCACAAACATGTAACTCTTAAAAATATTTAAATGAAGCAGATTTTTAAAAGATAAAGTGGTTTCTCCAAAATCAAGTTTCTAAATTTGGATCATAAGCTACTGAATATTGTTAACATGACAAAGTGATCTTTTTGTAACAAAGTGATCTATACCTTCACCATTTAAAAATTGCTCATCATTTTGGATACAGTAATATCCAACAGTCGTAGCATTTCATTCTCCTCTAAGACTTGTGTCCCACTTCATATCCAGTTTTCCTGTCACCACTTTAATCTAAAACCGTGTCTTAATGGGTAGGTTGTGTGTAAATGCTTACTTAGTATTTTTAAGAATGGAAGAAATTTAGCATATGCTCTAAGCCTTCTTGGAATATATAGTACTACAACTAAAATCAGGCTTGTGTGAATGATGAGTCCTATGGGGAAGTCATATTTATTCAAATTCAGGCTATGGTCATTGGTTCCAGTTTGATGGAATTATACAGTGCAAATTTGAATAATAGGATCAATTCACTGGGGGTTCATTATTTGCACCAACCAGGACGTAGGTAAATATATTTTTTCCTCCAAAGGAGATAATATTTATTTGCTTTTATACTTTTACAAAGTTCATTTTTCTGTTATTTCAAGGGGGTTAGAAAGGTGTCATCAATTATTATTAGGCCCATTTTACTGATTTAAAGAGAAAAAAAATCTGAACAGGTTAATTGATTTTTCCAAAGCTACAGGATAAATTGGAAGAAACATTGAAGACTCTCAAGTGAAAAGATCCATGGGACCTTTATCCTCTGAGATCTATCCACTCAGTCCCTCTGCCTCTCTTTTTAAAACTTCATGATATTGCAAAAAAGAATTTCCCACACAAGTTATGACAAAGAAACAATTTCACTCACTATTCAAAAGCAGTCCCCTCTAAAACATAACAGCCAAGAATTATAATGAAGGTGGTAGCAGAATAACAGTAGCTATTTTTTTTAATATTCATAAATGAATATAGTTTGGGGTTGGTTGACAGAGGCTACTTTTCTTCCAGTAGAACATAAGCTCCTTTAGGGCAGGCCTAACTCCAAGACTGTTCTATTTTTATTCCTGTATTGTCAGTGTCAAGCACCGTGTTTGACCTAAAGTTAGCACTTAATAAATGCTTGTGGAAATTTCTGGGCAGGGAGGAGGAGGAATGAGCCTTCTTTAAAAAAATTAGGTCTGTGATTTTATTTGCCTAAAAACCTCCCTCTACCAAATTAAATCGGCACCTCCTCTGCAATTTGTAGTCTGAGATTTAGGGATACTGAAAGGTTGGGTTACTTTCCCAGGGTTATACAGTCATTATGTGTCAGAGGCAGGACTTTAAAAAAAATGAAACTTTTAACAAACATTTATTAAGCACCTACTATGTGCCAAGTACTGTGCTAAACAGTTCATGAATGTTATCTCATTTTATCCTCACAATCCTGGGAGTAGGTATCATCATTATACCCATTTTACAGATGAGGAAACTGAAGAAAAAATGTTAAGTGATTTACCCAGGGTCACACAGCTGTTAAGTGTTTGAGGTCATATTTGAACTCAGGTCTTCCCAACTCAAAGTCCAAAGCTTTATCCACTATGCCATCTGAACCCAGATCTTCCTGTCCCCCAAGGTTAGTTCTCTACCAGTCCCTATGCTTCCTATTAACAATCTCCTTTCAATTCAACATTTCAGCAGTCTTTGATTTCATTGGTGTAACCAACCCCTCTCCTGATGTAGATCACAGACACTGGATTCTTTAGTGTATGGATAGTCTTCATGAGCTTTTATGCCTGAAAATCTAAGGGTGGGGTGGTGGTACAGTATGCAGCCACCTGGTAATGAGCCTTTTAAAATTTAGCTATGCTTATATTTGGAGGACAGACATACTTATTGCCAGGCCTGCATCTGAAGCATTTTCTGTTTAATATTTTCTGCCAGCATTTGCTCTGTTAGCAAAGCCTTTGTGAACCCAAGGACACTTCCATGTCATGAAGTAAGAAGTTAGTGGCTGAGCTGAGACTCATAAGGTCTAAAAGTTAGGTCACCTTAGAAACCATCCAGTCCACTCCCTTCATCCATCCTACCCCAGATGATTTCTCCAAATGCAAAAATCTCCTTTACAACATCCCCAGCATATGGTTGGTCACCTAGGTGCTGAATGACCTTTGAGTCTTTTAACTTCCCTGTCATTAAGAGTATCCCAGGTGAGACTGGCTATTAGAGATGTTGAAGAAGAGGTCATGCCTACACTTCCCGGTTGGAGGTTAGGTCACATAACCTATGCGATCCCTTCTGGCCTTGAGTCTGCAATTCTAGGAAACATCAGTTAGCTATACTTTCTTTCATAGGTGTAAAATGGGGAGGAGGGGATAGGAACAAAGCAAAGAGCAAATGTCAGCCTTTTGTCTCTCCTCAGCTGTGTTTATCTCTCCAATTCTATTCTCTCCCCCTCCCTGTCTCAGCCTCCTACTTGGCATCCCATTCAAGCCCGATGAGCAGAGAACACATCACTCATCCACCCCTGATTTGGAGGAAAAAAATAGTTATCATTCAGTAGTATCAGGGGGAAAAAATCCTCAAAATGTCTTCAAAGGGATTCGGCTCTAGCATAATCTAGAATAATATGTGAATTCGGGGAGTGTCAGCTATAAAACATGAGTGGAAACATCTGTAATGTATAAAACATTTTATGTATATTAATGCCACATTAATGCCAATGAAATCATGAAATATTGAGGGATTATTTTAGGGATTCTGTTTGGGAATTCAGAGGCATGAAGGTACCTAGAAGATGGAATTGGCATGGTCATAAATCAAAATTGAAGTAAAATAACAACTGCATCTGCATTGATGCCAGCTCCCAAAATGGGCCTCAACACTGCTTAAGAAAGGGAGCACCAGGCTGGCCTCTATTGTTAGCGTATGGCCAGGATGGCAAGAGAGAAAATAGCAAAGACAGAATTTCCTTTTCTCCCTCTGAGTATGAATCAGCATCGTGTAATAACAAGTGAGAAGGAAAATGCAAATGTGAGCGTCCTATAACGGGCAGAGTAAATAGCAGATTTGATAGAGTGGGCACAGCTTCGTCTTTGCAGGAGCCCTGTGAGTTTCCAAGCACGTCTCCCCTGAGCGCTGTCATAAAGAGTCTCAAACAAAAGGAAAATGGCCCTGACTGTAGAGAGACAGGTTGGTTTGAGACTGATGGAGCACATTAAAAACTTCAAGTGGTCAAAAACAAACCACCCCAAGATGCCAATAGAGCTTTTCACATTGGAGCCATAAGATACTGCTACTTGGACAAGTATTTAAAGCAACAGAAAGCGATCCTGCAGGGCATACAGTTTCACAACCACTTAACCTTTAGTGAGAAACAGCAAGAAGCAGGTGAATGAATAAACAAAAGTCAGCACTATTTAAGGAGAAAAACAAGAGTTAGGAGCACAGTAGCTTCAAACAGCATTCAGCTGGGTCCTTGGCATCCTAGTGATCTGTCTCTTTCTCCTCTCTGATTTTTTCCAGCAGGTAGGCACTAAGTAGAGTCTGTGCCCCAGAAAATAAATGTTTTCCTATCAGATATTGCCTAGCAAATAAAAAGAGTTATTGATTGTCTTTCCAAAAGGCATGAGCATTATCCATCCTACTTGAGCTGATGCAATAGAGCCTAAGCAAAATAAGAATTTTGTTAGGCTCATAAAAACACCCAGTTCCTTGGCAGTATTTTGGATTCATTGTGTCTTTATGAGAAGGTTGCCAGTTTCTCACAGGGCAAGTAGAAATCACTTCTTTTTTCCTCATTTGACTTTTATACCAAGCTGTAATTTCAGAAAAGCATTTGACTCAGTAGAACAAGGTGTGGCCTGGGAGGCTTTTCTTAAACAAGTTGTCTTCTACACCTACCATCTTAAAATACTGTAAAATTCACAGTCAGAAAAAGATACTACTCCTAAGATTTTTGCTCAGCAGCTTTTGAGTGCCAACACCAAGGGATTGGGGTTGGAGACCAGACCTGTGATTTCACTGGTTTGGAGAACTTACCAAGTGAGAAAAGTCCCTTTATCAAGTCAAATTAATACCTTCTCTGCCAGTTATAGTCTTAGAAAGTTTCCACGAGTACCAAGAGGTTAAATCACACACAGAGAGTCACACAGCCAGGACTGTGTGGATTTTCACTTTGAATGGATTTTCACACAGCTTTAAAATACTGCTCAACTAGAGACTTAACCCTGGGCTTCTTGGCTTCAAAGTTTGCTCTCTAGCTACTATTCCACACTGCCTCCATCATCAAGCACGGCTAGAGGCTGCCCTCCACAAAATTCAATAGGATAGTACTTCCCTGTTTATAGGAAGGACCCCTCTTATATGTTAACAGATGTCATTGGTATAATTACACTAACTTTCAGGGACCTTCCACTAGACAGCCTCCTCAGTGAGATCAGAGATCACTCAAAAGGTCTCTCTAACTACCCACCTTGGAAAAACTTAGTTGATGAAGGATGCATATAATAACTGAGCTTACACGAAGATCAGTCCATTGATATAATGCATCAATAGATTTATCTTGGATAGGCTATAGCTGGACGGTGGTCTAGGCCTGGAATTTAATAGGAGATGATGGGACTGAAATGTTTTGGATAAATGGTACCACAAATTTTTAATGATTCCCTAGGTGTTCGGTGCTGCAACATTTCCCTATATTTTAGCCACAATGTTCACCCAGAGATCCTATAAGGTTGCATATTATCCAGCAGCACAGAAGAATGAAAATTGCAAGTGCCCCCTCCAAGCAATAGAAAGATACGTACTGGGTGCAGGTCGCCTACAATGTACTACCAACAATGACTACAGTTGGAGACACGATGTAAAAAAATAACATCAAACCCACAGAAAAGGAAAGTTGCTGGTCATACGGGGAGAAGAGCTAGGCAGTGTGCCTACACACTGCTCAGGTATTCATATTGTGTCATAACCAAGGTAAAGCCTAAAGCATGCTGGGTAAAGTTTCTATGGAACATTTACAAAAGACAGGGATGAGAATGGCAGAGGATGAGAAGGCCTGGGTGGGTTCCAATGGGAGGAGAGAATACCCACAGCTATGAAATTACGGATCTGTCGACATTTTAAAATAATAGTTTGGGAAAATAACAGACTATCTCAAATATTTATGGGACTAGGATTTTTTTCTCCAAAATCAGTGTGACCTGACCTAGAATTTAGATTCCTATAGAGAGAGGTTGTGTTCTGAGTTGAAATTCTTTCTAATGTACTCATTTTTTTTTCTGGAAATGCTTTAGTCGAACATTCCTAGGGAATGGTAGGAATCTCCCTATCCCTCTATTTCTTCCTCTCTGCCCTCCTCAATTATTCTGCCTGCCTTTCTGTGACATCTAAGCATTAGTAACTTTTTCTTTTACCTGATACTAAGGTCGGAAATCCTTCTTTCTGCAATTTCCTATTTTCATATCCAGCTGGACACATGCATATCAGTCCGAGAGCTGTAGATTTTGTGCACAAACAGAAACACTGTGTAATACTGCATATCAGTATAGGCAGAATGAAACAATATGACAGGGATGACTGACATGCAGGCATTGCCAAGAGGTTCATTCTACAGCTAGGCAGTTTCTAAACACAATAGCTCAAAATTTCTTTTCTTCTTTGGTCTATTAGTAGCCATATATTGCCCAAAGAGTATCACAACAACTTTCACTCCAACAAATCAGAAAAATCACATTACAAATAGAATTTGTAACCCTTTTCTTTATCTCACCTCACCATAGCTCCACTGGATGCCTATTTAGTTTTTCAAATTTGGGCACTGGGAAAAGAATTAAGATGGAATTAAGATTTTACCAAAATGAACTAGAAGATAAGACTGAGTAGATTGCTTTAGAGATTTGTTTTACTTTTTTTTTTAATGGGATGTATTTAGCCGAAGTAACATTGAACAATTACAGTCCCTCTTCTCCCACTTCGATACAGCCCTAAAACAAGTTGCCTGTCTCCAGAGACTGTCCTACTAGACAGAATATTTGAAGGAAAGACCATGATGACTCTCCTGCACATCCTTAATTCTGCTCCACTCCCTTATGTGAGCTGGAAGAGGGTTCCCCTGAGCAGCATTTTGAGGTTGTGTGAAAATCCACTCAAAGAGAATAGCTTCATCCCATTCTGTGTGTGGAGAGAAGTCTCCATCATTAAAATAAGGTGGAACCTATCAGTGCAAGAGGACAATCATGTTTGACTCACTACATGTGACCCCATCGTTTGTGTTTTCTTCTAAGGAATGGTGAAGGTGACAGTCAGGTAATAGAAAATTGTTTATTCCAGGCCTCCTTGCTATAAACCTCTCCCTAACCGATCCAGTGTCAATTAAAAAAACAAAAACCTTAGGGAAGCACCTTATGATATAGGACTTGATACCATAATGATTAATGACACAAAGTTTCATTGTTCTAAGTTTCCTATTTTCATGTCATTTCTTTCAGATCCATAGGGGTGAGGTGTGCTTTCTTTTCTTTCAGAAATCTCCAGGTGCTTCTTTCTCTTCAAATAGTCCAAGAAAATACTTTCTCCAGATCTTTTGTTTCCTTTAGAGGCAATGACACGGGGCCAGGTATAGGAGATCCATTTGGGAGCTCTGCTCTTCTCTTCACTGCCTTTACAATCTGACTGAGTAGCTAGGAGATTTGGGGTTTGTTTTCTACCGAGTGTGAAAGACTCTAGATGCTCAATTCCTCCATGCTAGAATTGAAGCAAGACAGCTTTACTCATGGTCTGGGCCGCAAGCTGACAATTTTTTCCTCCCAGTTTGTTTGTTTTCAAAACATTCATTCATTATATCAGGTGTTATCTTGTTGATTACTTACCCCCACACTCACAATCCAAAGAATGTATCGACTTCTTTACTCTCCTTAAATCAGGAAAATGAGTAACAATTTTTATAGAAAACTTCCAGCTCACCTGTCAGAATGTGAATCAAGGGAAAATGTCCAGAAAGGATTCAACTGACCAGCCATAGGTATATCTTTCTTCAGAATAATAGAAAGCAGCTAGGTTGCGATTGCCACTCACAGGAAAATGCCATGCCACCATCATCAGTGCCTATGCTCCTATCATGACAAAGTCAAAGAAGAATTTTATGAAGACCTAGAGACCCTTATTGTCAAGGTGCCAAAAGAGGACAAGCTTATAATTCTGGGTGACTTTAATGCTAGAGTAGGCTCAGAGTACCAGACTTGGCAGGGAGTGCTAGGGAGGAATGGAGTTGGAAACAGCAATAGCAATGATCATTTACTGCTGAATACTTGTGCATTGCATGACCTTCTCATCACCAACACTGTCTTCTGTTTACCTAAATGCAATAAAACTTCATGGATGCACCCTCGCAGCAAACATTGGTATCTAATAGACTATGTGAGTGTAAGGAGAAGAGGCAGACAAAATGTAAGAGTGACAAAGGCAATGTGTGGTGCAGAGTGCTGGACTGATCATAGACTTATCCTTTCCAAGCTACATATTCACATTCATAAAAAGCACCACCCCCAAGGCAAAATGACTACCAGAAGAATTAATATCAACAAATTAGAGCTTTTCTCTGAGCGTGAACAGTTTGTTGCTGACTTGGAGGGAAAGTTGAGCCAACACACAGTTGGCAACAGTGTAGCAGAAAAGGAGTGGGCAGCTTTCAGAGATGTGGTGTACAACATTGCATCTGCTCATCTGAGTCATAGCACTCGCAAACACGAAGACTGGTTTGATGAAAATGATGGGGAAATTCAGAAACTGCTAAATGAAAAACAAGAACTCCACAGGATTTACCAGCAGGTTAGTTCATCCACCTCTAAGAAGGCAGCATTTAATTCCATCAAAAGCAAAGTACAAGCAAAGCTTAGAGAGGTGCAGGATTCCTGGTCAGTAAGAAGGCAGATGAAATTCAGTTTTATGCTGATATTAACAATCCAAAGCACTTTTATGATTCCCTAAAAGCTATTTATGGATCAAAAACCTATAGTGCATCACTACTACTCAGAGCTGATAGAGCCACATTGATTAGTGATAAGAACATGATCCTAGAGAGATAGACTGAACACTTCCATAGTGTTCTCAACAGACCATCATCAATCAATGCTGAGGTCACTGACTGTTTTCCTCAGGTTGAAGTCAATCCCTCCTTAGCTGAAGTTCCAACTGAAGAAGAGGTTTTGAGGGCCATTAGGCTCCTTTCATGTGGCAAAGCACCTGGTGCTGATTCTATTCCAGCTGAGATTTACAAGGTAGTGGGACCATTGCTCATACAAAAGCTGACTGAAATTTTCCAGGTTATACAAGAGGAGGTTATCCCCCATGAGTTCAAGGATGCCTCCATTGTCCATCTCTATAAAGGTAAAAGGAATAGATTGTCCTGCAACAATCACAGGGGGAATCTCTCTCTTAGTCATTTGCTGGCAAAATTCTTGCTAGAGTCCTCCTTAATAGGCTGATCCTTCACCTGGAAGATGGTCATCTACCTGAGAGCCAGTGTGGCTTCAGAAAGGACTGAGGAACAGTTGATATGGTGTTCGCTGCCTGACAACTCCAGGAAAAATGCCAGGAGCAAAACAGAGGTCTGTACACAATGTTTGTAGATCTGACCAAGGCCTTAGACACTGTTAGTCATGAGGGCTTATGGAAAATTATGTCAAAATTTGGTTGCTCGGGGAAGTTTATCAATATTGTACGTCAGTTTCATGATGGCGTGTTTGCCTGGGTTCTGGGTAGTGGACAAAGCTCTCATGGCTCCCCCAGTCACCAATGGAGTGAAACAGGGCTGTGTGCTTGCTCCCATGCTTTTTAGCATGATGTTTTCAGTCATGTTCACAAATGCTTTCAATGAGGATCAAGGTCAACTACCATACTGATGGTAAGTTCTTCAATTTGAAAAGGCTACAAGCCAAGGCTGAAGTGGAGAGAGTGTTGGTGCATGATTTTCTGTTTGCAGATGATTGTACCCTCAATGCAGCCTCTGAAGCTGAGATGCAACAAGATATGGATCAATTCTCTGCTGCCTGTGCTAATTTTGACCTAATAATTAACACCAAGAAGACATAGGTGCTCCATCAGTCACCACCACACCATCCATATGTGGAACCATTGGTTACAACAAATGTGGAAGTTTTGAATGCTGTGGATAAGTTCATTTATCTTGGTAGTGTACTTTCCAGGGATGTACAATGAAGTTGATGCATGCATTGCCAGAGCTAGCTCAGTGTCTGGGAGACACTGAACAAAAGTTTGGGAGATACTGACTACCAAACTGAAGGTCTACAGAACCATTGTGCTGTCCTCATTGTTAGATGCTTGTGAAACATGAACAGTGTACCAGCACCATGCCAGGAAACGGAATCACTCCTATTTGAACTGTCTTGGGAATATTCTGAGGATCACCTGGCGGGGTAAGGTACCAAACACTGAAGTCCTTGCTTGAGCTGAACTGCCAAGTATTCAAACTGTGCCTCAGAGAGCACAGCTCCAATGGGTTGGCCACGTTGTTCAAATGCAAAAATGTACTCTTGCCAAAAATATTTTTTGGAGAAAATTTTATAGAGAACTTGTGTGGGGCAGGCAATCATATGGTGGCCATAAAAAACAATACAAGGACACTCTCAAAGTCTCTCTCAAAAACTCTGGACTTGACTGTGCAACATGGGAGACACTGGCACAGGACTGCTCAGCATGGCATGCCCACATAAGAAAAGGTGCTGTGTTCTATGAGCAAAGCAGAATTGAGACAGCACAAAGGAAATGTAGAATGTGCAAACTTGGAATATCCACCCCAAATGGTCACACACACTATCTGTGCCTAATCTGTGGTAGAGCATTCCAAGCTCATATTGGTCTGATCAGCCATAATCAAACACACTGAAATTTCACTTTATCATGGTGATGTCATTTTGGTTCCCTTGGAAGACGAAGGATAACAACCAACCAAGCAACTAGGTAGTATGATAGATAAAGCGCTGGGACTGGAGTCAGGAAAACTCATCTTCATAAGTCAAAATTGGTCTCAGACACTTACTAGCTGTGTACCTGAGCAAGTCACTTAACCCTGTTTGCCTTGGTTTCCTCTTCTGTAAAATGAGCTGGAAAAGGAATTGTAGACCATTCCAAGTATCTTTGCGAAGAATACCCCAAATGAGGTCACGGAGTCAGAAACAACTGAAAAACAATTCAACAAACAACAAAGCAGAATTAAATCTGCTAAATTTGAGTATGTCTTAACCTGACAATTCACAGTCATTCAGTCAATTAACATTTGTTAAACACCTACTGGTTACAAATCACATGTAAACTAGCCTTGATTCACAAAACCAACAAACTGAACCAATTTTTCAATATTTCCAAACTTAAAATTAGGAAAGAGCCCACACAGAATGTGTTCACAGCTACCATGACCAGGTAGGAGACAGGGCAGCTGCCCTTCCCTCATGCAACTCTTAGGAGATAGCTCAAAGCAGACTTGTAGAGAGAGCAGAAGAGAGACTCCTTGTTCTAGTTGTACATCCATTGAGTTCTGACTCAGCCAACTCTTATCAATTGTTCCAGCTTAGCAGCCAGTTAAGAACTCTACAAGTACAAATCCTTTGGTCACACTTGGAAGCTGGACTCCAAAGTTCCACCCAGTAGACTGGAACCAAACAAGGAACATCAGTGAATGCTCTCTATAATCCACCAGAAAGGGCAAATCATACATGTTTAATGCCTTGGTTACATTATGATTTAGGGACATATCAAAGAATAGTAGAAAGAGTATGGAATTTGGAGCTGGAAGTCTTGGATTCAAAACTCTAAACTCTCAGCTAGTCATCTGAGATTCCCACAGTCTTCACAACCGTCTTATAAAGTATTTAGATTGTTATCCCCATTCTACAGATGAGAAAACAGACTAAGAGGTTGTGTCTTTCCCGAAATTATTACTTGACATAATTGGCCTAATCAGTAATCCAGGCCAGGTTTTCTGACTCCAAGTGACCTTTCCACTAAAATAGCATGGTATACACAGTGGGTGTTCATTGTTTAGAATGGTAATTCCATCACTGGTAAAATATTGCCTGATTGAGCCATTCAAAAGGAATGAGAGGGGAAAGAAAGCAATGACAAGAATACTAAGGTCCTAGGACAACCAAGATCCTACCAACTATGTAAACTTGCCTGTAAGACCAATTGGCTTTGTAGATGTGATAGATACTTGAAGGTATTTAGAACTGTGGTGGACTTATGGCTATACTGGTTTATTCTAAGAAAAATGCTGCCTTTGGGCAGGAAGGAGTCTATTAAAAGTTTATAACATCATTGATGAAAGCCATCTTAAGGGAACTGTAAATCACAGCTCCAAAGGACTAAGCCACCACCCAATCAGAATGGAATGAATCGTGTATACTGTGAATTCAAAGGAAAGGCTGAAGTGCAATTTTAAAAAATGATATGAGTAATGGGTGGAAATGAAGAAGCCAGTTGCCCAGATGAGGATTGGAAACTATTTAAACTGGATAATACAGTATGTGTTTTGGCTCTATGAAAACAGAAGTTGAACTTTTGAGGAGTAATCAAGGACGTGGTCTCGAAGTATTCGCAAATAGTGCTGGTATGGGGAACAGATGCTCCCATTATTGCCAATGGGAGACACAACGTGATAGTTGGGAGTGAGAGACAGAAAGAAACCACAGGGAATTTTTGTGGAAAGCTCAGCATGGAGAATGATTTATGGTTGATTTAAGAAAGGGCAAGATTTAGGGTTGATTTAAGAAGGAGACAAGGAAAATAAGGCTGCAGTGTATACCATCAGACTGCTTCAGACAAAGGATGTAAACAGTGAGCCATAACTTCCAGCCCTTCTGGAAATTAGAGCACTCCTTCATACAGAAAGAACCAAGTGTCCTGACAGAGCAGGCGCCAGGGTGTTTTTCTGAGCTAAGCACATACCTTTTTTTTTTCCTTTCTAAAAGTAGTTTCCCTTCTTTCCTCTACCCTTACTGTTTATAGCATAATCCTAGAAAATACCCAGCAGCCTACTGAGGAACTTGAAGTCATCCAAAGTATTCTCTAGGCCAACTTTATTACTTCCTTAAGGAACCAGCAAGAAACTTTCATAAACAGAGACATATCCTGACTAAATGAGTTAGAGCATTAAGTAAAACAACCTTATAGGGGCTAGTTAGCAGTGATTAGACCATATAAATATCCTGGTCTACTTGGTAATTATATGTATTTTTTAATACATTGACATTCTGGGAGACTTGCGTTTACCCAAAGGAACCTGTGAGAGGTAAAGCCAGAGAAGGTGGTGGAAATGGGAAAAAGTTGCTTAATAATGTGCTAATGATGTTAAATTGTGGTAGTATGTCAGTATATGATCAGTATCCCATGAGACCCCTCCCCCTACTCCCAGTCTAGTGCAAGGGGGCTAATGAATTTTAGAAATTGCTTTTAATAATAGTAGCTGCCATTTTTATTTAATCGTGTATTCACCAAGCATTTGTTAAGCATATACTTTGAACTCAGGCACTAAGCTAGGAGCTGGGGATACAAAGACAAGAAGCAAATAGCCTCTATCCTTAAGGAATTTGCATTTCCTTATGGTATTTTAAGGTAACAAAGTTATATACATACATACATACATATATATACACACAATATTTTTATATAATATAAATATTTATGCATAAATACCTAACATTTAATATACAAATTGTATAGTAAATGTTTATGCATAAATATATGTGTGTATTACCTTAATCTTCAGAGCAACTTGGTAAAGAAGGGATTACAGGATCCTCATTACAACTCTACGAAAAAAGACATTACTTGTATTATCCCCATTTTGTGAAAGAAGAAACAGACTTAGTTAGCTTCTTTAGGCAAGGACTAATATTTGTCTGGATTCTGCTGGGATTGTTGTGCCTCTGAAGTCTGAGCTTTGCCCCTTCGGGAAGCCAGGTAAGTCACTTCACCCAAAGTTGATCTGTCTCATGTACCCCAAGTGTGAGTGTTCCCCAAGGCTCTTTCATGAGGTTGCTTCTCTGTCTTCACTCACAGCCCCAGGAAATACCATCCATTCTCACAGGATCCCATGGTGTCCCCACTGAAGATTTTAGAGGCTATTGAGTTCGAACAAGGATCCCTTTGATTAACATATCTAGAAGGTTATCATCTATCCTTTGTTTGAAAAGTGAAGGGAAATCTACTGCTTTTTATGGTCCTTCCACTCTCAAAAACTCTAATTGTTTCCTGTCTCCCAGATGTTTCCTTCTACTACTCTAAACTCTGCCCTTTCAAAAAGCAGAATAAGCACAACCCCTCTTCACCATGACAATGCTTAAATACTTAAAATCCTTATCTTGTTGGCTCTAAGTCTTCTCAAAATTAAACATTCCAGGTTCCTTCAGCCTACATTCAAGTGACCTGATCCCCAAAACCTGACTGACCACCCTAATTGCTTTCCTTTGGACACTTCCCTAGTTTATTAATGTCTTTCCTAAGCTATAACAATCAGAACTGAATCCAATACCCCAGCTGTGATCTGAATAAGCATTTCTCTCTTCTTGCTTCTGTTTTGTGCAGTTTAAGATTACATTTGCTTTTTTGGCTCCCATGTTGCACTATTGACTAACATTGAGTTTATATTTTACTAAAACTCCAAGATCTTTTTCAGATAAGTGTCTGTCTGGACAGGACTCCTTCTCTCGTACTTGTGACAGTGACTTTTTAAACCCAAGCAAAAGAATTTACATTTATCCCAATTATCTTTCATCTTTGCCACTCAGCCAAACACGGTTGCCTTTTTGAATTCTGTCCCATCATCTGAAAATGGAAAATACATGCCATGAATGAATGAATGAATGAATGAAAAAGGCACTGTGCTTGGGGGGTATGAATATAAAAGCTCAAATAGTTCCTGTTCTCCAAGAGTTTGCATTCTAATATGGAAAGAGAGGAGATGCTGGCAGATTGAAGTCAGGGAATGGCACTTTGATCTCTAAAGTTAATGGAATGGTGAGTGGGGCTATAAAGGAACAGATTAACTTACCCCCTTCCAGGAATAATGACAGGACTATTTCATAGTTTCAGAACTGGAGGTGTACATGTGGATAGGGAAAGAAGAGGATAGATTAGAAAGTGTATTTAGCTGTTTATCAAGGAATATCTGCCCTGTTATTCTAGAAGCAGAGGGCAAAATAAGTATTCAAGGAATCCACCAATCACCACCTGAAAGAGATCCAAAAAGAGAAACTCCTAGGAACATTGTGGCCAAATTCCAGAGTTCCCAGGTCAAGGAGAAAATATTGCAAGCAGCTAGAAAGAAACAATTCCAGTATTGTGGAAATACAAGCAGGATAACACAAGATCTAGCAGCTTCTATATTAAGGAATCAGAGGGTGTGGAATAGGATATTCCAGAAGTCAAAGGAACCAGGACTAAAACCAAGAATCACCTACCCAGCAAAACTGAGTATAATACTTCAAGGGAAAAACTGGTCTTTCAATGAAATAGAGGACTTTCAAGCATTCTTTCCTCCATCTGTCTAACTTGATTTTCAAAATCCTTTTTCAAAATCTGCTCTTCCATGGTCTGAGCCCATTGGATATCTATTTCAGATGTTTGGGATACAGAGGCCTTGACTCCTATGTCTTTACCTGATGGTAAGCATTGGTCTTCTTTGTCAGAGAGGAATGGTGCAATCATCTGTTGCCCAAGAAAATAACCTTCTATGGTCTTATTTTTTTTCCTCTTCTGGGCATTTTCCCAGCCAGTTACTTGACTTCTGAGAGTCCTCTCCACCTCTGGCCCGCCCAGCTAGTGCTTGGGGTCTGAGATTCAAATGCTGCTCCCCAGCCTCAGGGCTTTTGGCGGCAGGCCTGGCTGCTATTCAATGGGAGCTTAATTTCTGGTGCTCAGGTGGTGGCAGGGCTGCCTCCCAGGCTCAGTTCCCTCAGGGGACCTTTTGTAATGGAGCTGCTGCCGAGCTCCTGCCTGCTCCCTGAGCCTCTGGCCACCTACTGCCTCTGCCACTGCCTCTGCCACTGCTGCTGCCTCCCGAGGGGGCCTGAGTCCCAGAGACACCCTGCTCCCCTCTCAGCCCATCTCTCTCACTGACCTGTGAGTCTGTGGGTGGAGGGACCTTTGCGGCCACTGGAGATTCCGTCCCTGAAGCCTGCTCGGATCTGCTCGCTTCTCTCAGTGCCACGCATCCAGGGCAGAGCAGGGCTCTGCTCCCGTCCAGTGCGCGATGGACCTTTGGGATCAGTTTTTCAGGGCTCTCTGGAACGGAAATCTCCTTCATTGTGTTACTGTGTGGCTTCCACTGTTCCAGAATTTGTTGGGAGTCCTTTTTAGAGGAAATCCATGGGCTGTGGGTTTGGGGCTAGCATATGTGAGTCTTTCTACTCTGCCATCTTGGTTCTGCCCCCCACTTTCAAGCATTCTTGATGAAAAGACCAGAGCTGAAAAGAAAATTTGACTTTCAAACACAAGAATGAGAAGAAGCATGAAAAAGTAAACAGAAGAGAAGTCATAAGGGACTTACCAAAATTAAACTGTTTATATTCCTACATGGAAAGACAATATTTGCAACTCTTGAAACTTTTCAGTATCTGGGTAGTTGGTGGGATTACACACACACATACACACACACGCACGCACACATGTACACGCGTGCACGCACATACATACATGCACGCATGCACAGAGTGAATTGAATAGGATGGGATCATATCTTTAAAAAATTAAGGTAAATGTATAAGAGAAATGTATTGGGAGGAGAGAGGGTGAAATGGAATGGGGCAAATTATCTCTCATAGAAGAGGCAAGTAAAAGACTTTTCAGGGGAGGGAAAAAGGGGGGAGGTGAGGAAAAAAACATGAAGTTTACTCTCATCACATTCAACTGAAGGAAGGAATAAAATGCACATGCGTTTTGGTATGAAAACCTATCTTACAATACAGGAAAGTGGGGGAGAAGGAGACAAGCAGTGTGGGGGAGATGATAGAAGGGAAGGCAATGGGAGGAGGGAGCAATTTGAAGTCAACACTCGGGGAGGGACAGGATCAAAAGAGACAATAGAAACAATGGGGGGCAGGATAGGATGGAGGGAAATATAGTCAGTCTTACACAACATGACTATTATGGAAGTCATTTGCAAAACTACACAGATAAGGCCTATATCGAATTATCTGCCTTCCCAAAGG
>JAQQSK010004887.1:0-27877 GCA_028658325.1 Potorous gilbertii
TTGGTTTTGTTTTGTGATTTCTTGGTTTCTCAGAAAGTCATTGGCCTCCATCTGTTCCATTCTAATTTTGAGAGAACTATTTTCTTCAGTGAGCTTTTGCACCTCTTTTTCCACTTGGCTAATTCTGCTTTTGAGAGCATTTTTCTCCTCATTGGCTTTTTGAACCTCTTTTGCCAATTGAGTTAGCCTGTTTTTCAAGATGCTATTTTCTTCAGCATTTTTTTGGGTCTCCTTTATTAAGGTATTGACCCGTTTTTCACACTTTTCTTGCATCTCTTTCATTTGTTTTCCCAGTTTTTCCTCCACCTGTCTAACTTGATTTTCAAAATTCTTTTTGAGCTCCTCCATGGCCTGAGCCCATGGGGTATCTATTTCAGATGTTTGGGATACAGAGCCTTTGACTCCTATGTCTTTATCTGATGGTAAGCAGATCTCTTCCTCGTCAGAGAGGAATAGCGGAATCATCTTCTCAAAAATATAACCTTCTATGGTTTTAGTTTTTTTCCCCTTTTCTGGGCATTTTCCCAGCCAGTTACTTGACTTCTGAGAGTCCTCTCCACCCCTGGCCTAGGTCTGCCCAGCTAGTGCTTGGGGTCTGAGATTCAAATGCTGCTCCCCAGCCTCAGGGCTTCTGGCAGCAGGCCTGGCTGCTATTCAATGGGAGCTTATCTGCTGGTACTCAGGTGTGGGCAGGGCCGCCTCTCAGTCTCAGTTCCCTCAGGGGGTTTATGCAGAGATCCTTTGTAATGGAGCTGCTGCTGACCTCCTGCCTGGTCTGGGAGCCTCTGGTCACCTCTGGTCGCCTCTGCCTCTGCCTCTGCCGCAGCGGCTGCCTCCTGAGGAGTTCTGAGTCCCAGCGATACCCCACTCCCCTCTCAGCCCGTGTCTCTCACTGACCTGTGAGTCTGTGGGTGTAGGGACCTTCGCGGCCACTGGAGATTCTGGTCCCTGAAGCCTGCTTGGATCTGCTCGCTCCTCTCAGTGCGGTGTGGCCAGGGCAGGGGGAGGGGAGGGCTCCACTTCCATCCCGGGCTCAATGGACCTTTGGGATTGGCTTTTCAGGGCTCTCTGCAACGGAAATGTCCTTCACTGTGTTTCTGCGAGGCTTCCACTGTTCCAGAATTTGTCAGGAGTTCTTTTTAGAGGAAATCCATGGGCTGTGGGTTCGGAGCTAGCAAATGTGAGTCTTTCTACTCTGCCATCTTTGCTCCGCCCTCCAATTCAGCAATCCATCGAAGTGTTGAAACACAAAGTTATCATAAATAGTATAACTATGCAGATATCCTTATAGCAAGCATGTAATATATACAGTTGGCCCTGGGATCTGAAAGCAAATTGGTCCCATTTTCTAGAATTTACTGGGATAGTATAGGAAACATTGGCAAAATCAATAACTACACACCAAATCTCATCATACTTCTGGATTCTTTCTATTGAGATAACAGTATCTGAAAAAGCAGGATACAAGGAATAAGTCACCTTATTCAATTATCTATAGTGCACTGCCATCCTCAGAATTCCATCTGACTTTATTACTGACCAGACAGAATTATTTCATCCAGCAGCTGTGAACAATAACACTAGTGCTTCAACATATTCCCTTATAGTATTGGTAATTTTGAGGTCACCACAACATTTCTGTAGTCCTTCAGTTTGGGAGTCATTCTAATGCTTCTTTTCTTCATACTCCCAAACACTGAACTACCTTTGGCATTGGGTGTATCAAACTCATTTCCAAAGGTACATTCCTGTAAAATACCCTACCAAGGTAAGTGAGCGTATCCACAGCATTCAAAAATTCTCCATTTGTTTCAATGAATAGTTCCAAACATGGATGGTAAGGTGGTGGCTGATGGTGGACCTGTGCTTTCTTGGTGTAAATTATTAGGTCAAAATTAGCACAAGCAGCAAAAAATTGATCCGTACTTTGTTGAATCTCAGCTTCTGAGGCTGCATGGACAGTCTACCAGTGCAATGCCAGGAAACTGAATTGCTTCCATTTGAACTGTCATAGGAAGATTCTGAAGATCATCTGGCAGGATGAGGAACCAGACACTGTTACTTGCTTGAGCTAAACTTCAAAGCATTCAGGCTATGCCTCAGAGAGTGCATCTCCAATGCGTTGGCCACGTTGTTTGAATGCAAAATGTGCACTTGCCAAAAGGCTATTTTATGGAAAGCTTGCATGGGACAGGATATAAGAAGTTTGGATTTGACTGTGCAACATGGGGTACACTGTCACAGGACCACTTAGCATGGTCCGCCCATGTCAGAAAAGGTTCTGTGCTCTATGAGCAAAGCAGAATTGAAACAGCATAAAGGAAATATGGAATGCACAAATTGGGAGTAACCACCCCCAAGTGTTCACAGGAACTACCTGTGCCTAATCTATGGTAGAGCATTCTGAGCTCGTATTGGTCTGATCAGCCACAGTCATAGATATTGAAACTTCACTTTATCATGGTAATGTCATTTCGATCCTCTTTGAGGACAAAGGACAAAAACACCACCAAGGAAGTCTATTCACTTAATGGGTGTATGTCACTCAAAGCAAGAATGCTATAAGAACTTAATCTGAAAGGTCAGGATTTCACATTGCATCCTGGACCATCTCCAGTCATCTTGATGAATATCAGGCCACTGCACCCAGATGGCTCAGGAGAAGAAAGTGAGATTTGTGACCTCACTCAAATCAATGTCAACTGCAAATCATGTCCTCATCTTGAGGTCATGATCCTCTTCAAGAACAAAGGACAAACATAGCAATAACAACTTTATTTCACCTACATGGCACACAGCACTTCTTTAATGTAATTACTTCAGGGCAGAGTGAGAGCAAGTAATCACCTAAGCTCTAAGAAAAGCTCTTTCAGATACCTCTAAAAGAGAATCTGAACAAATTTTAGAGTGTCCAAATACAATTGGAGACAGAATGTGGCAGGGTTCCAAATCAGGACAGCCTGGAAGGTCGACAGGAAGAATCTGCTGCAAGAGGCTGGAGGAGTGCACAGTACACACGCTGTGCATCATGGACACTACCCCAGCAAATCCGAGAAGGAAATCCCAGGTGGTCTGAAGCACCAGCACCACTGCAGATTCTCAAATCTATCACTGAAGGATGTAAGTCCAGTGGAAATGAATGAGAAAGAAGCATTGAACTCCAGATAACTGCAGGAGCTGCGCACAGATGAAATGTCTGTAAGTTACCCACTTGAACTTCCAGGAGCCAAGATGATGGAATTATCAGTAAAAGTTATGCCCCTCCCCTTTTTAACCTTGAAAATCCCAGAGCATATTTCCCTAGGAAATATTATGTAACAGTGGGGTCAGCTGAAGGGTAAAATTTCTCTTACCCATAAGGACAGGAAAATTACAAAGGGGGGTCTTTCTTGCTGTGATTTCAAGGGGACCAGTGCAGCATTGGAGCTGTCCCACACAGTCACACTTCAGTGAACTTGGAGGAGATCCTGAGCCCCAGGGGGGTAGAACCCATAATTGCCAACATCAGAAACCCAGGCATGCTTAGCATGCTAGGGAAATAGGGAAGACACTAATGAAGGTGAGTTTCACCAACTGCTGAGCTTGCTTATGCTATAGCTCAGGAGATTAGATCTCCTCCTGCCAGACCACCCCTCCTCTCCACTTAATGCAGCTCGCTGCAGAATTACTCTGGGGAAACCCAGAAAGACTTCATCTGGCCTCTGCTTTAGCACACCAACCAACTCAGCACAGTGTGTTGCAGCATTTTAGCTTCTAGTTAAAAGAACTAGAAGCCACAAGAAACAAAGCCTCAATTTCTAAGCCTAAGAACCATGGAATAGAGCCCCCTGTGACTCAGAAGTAGAGATAAACTTTAAAAGAAAGGAAAAGAGTGATCACCATGAGCAAGAAGCAAACCAGGAAAGCTAAGACCATAGAATTTTCTTTTTTTTTATTAAATAAATTTATTTATTTAACTTTCTACATTCATTTTCACAAACTTTTGGGTTCCAAATTTTCTCCCCATTCTCCCTCCCCCCTCCCCAATACACTGAGCATTCTAATTACCCATATCACTAATCTGCCCTCTCTTCTATCATCCCTCCCTTCCCTTACCCCATCTTCTCTTTTGTCCTGTAGAGCAAGATAACTTTCTATTCCCTATTACCTATATTTCTTATTTCCAAGTAGCAGGAACAATACTCAACGGTTGTTCCTTAAACGTTGAGTTCCAACTTCTCCCCGTTCCTCCCTCCCCACCCATTCCCTTGGGAAGGCAGGCAATACAATATAGACCATATCTATGTAGTTTTGCAACTGACTTCCCTAATATTCGTGTTGTGTAAGACTGACTATATTTCCCTCTCCTATCCTGCCCCCCATTGTTTCTATTCTTTTTTTGATCCTGTCCCTCCCCAAGAGTGTTGACCGCAAATTGCTCCCTCCTCCCACTGCCCTCCCTTCCATCATCCCCCTCACCCTGCTTATCTCCTTCTACCCCACTTTCCTGTATTGAAAGATAGGTTTTCATACCAAAATGAGTGTGCATTTTATTCCTTCCTTGGTCAAATGTGATGAGATTAAACTTCATGTTTTTCTGTCACCTCCCATCTTTTCCCCTCCACTAAAAATTCTCCTGCTTGCCTCTTCTGTGAGAGATAATTTGCCCCATTCCATTTTTCCCTCTCTTCTCCCAATACATTTCTCTCTCACTGCTTAACTTCATATTTTTAAGATATGATCCCTTCCTACTCATTTCACTCTGTGTTATCTGTCTCTGTATTTGCGGGCGTGTGTGTGTGTGTGTATGTGTGTGTGTGTGTGTGTGTGTGTGTGTCATCCTACCAACTACCCAGATACTGAAAAGTTTCAAGAGTTACAGATATTGTCTTTCCATGTAGGAATGTAAACAGTTCAACTTTAGTAAGTCCCTTATGACTTCTCTTTGCTGTTTACTTTCTTATGATTCTTCTCATTCTTGTGTTTCAAAGTCAAATTTTCTTTTCAGCTCTGGTCTTTTCATCAAGAATGCTTGAAAGTCCTCTATTTCATTTAAAGATCATATTTTCCCCTGAAATATTATACTCACTTTTGCTGGGTAGGTGATTCTTGGTTTTAGTGCTAGTTCCTTTGACTTCTGGAATATCATATTCCATGCCCTTTGATCTCTTAATGTAGAAGCTGCTAGATCTTGTGTTATCCTGATTGTATTTCCACAATACTGGAATTGTTTCTTTCTAGCTGCTTGCAATATTTTTTCCTTGACCTGGGAACTCTGGAATTTGGCCACAATGTTCCTAGGAGTTTCTCTTTTTGGATCTTTTTGAGGAGGTGTTCGGTGGATTCCTTGAATACTTATTTTGCCTTCTGATTGTAGAATATCAGGCCAGTTTTCCTTGATAATTTCATGAAGGATGATGTCTAGGCTCTTTTTTTGATCATGGCTTTCAGGTAGTCCCATAATTTTTAAATTGTCTCTCCTGGGTCTATTTTCCAGGTCAGTTGTTTTTCCAGTGAGATATTTCACATTATCTTCCATTTTGTCATTCTTTTGGTTTTGTTTTGTGATTTCTTGGTTTCTCAGAAAGTCATTAGCCTCCATCTGTTCAATTGTAATTTTGAGAGAAGTATTTTCTTCAGTGAGCTTTTGCACCTCTTTTTCCATTTGGCTAATTCTGCTTTTGAAAGCATTCTTCTCCTCATTGGCTTTTTGAACCTCTTTTGCCAATTCAGTTACCCTATTTTTCATGGTGGTATTTTCTTCAGCATTTTTGGGGTCTCCTTTATCAAGGTATTGACCTGTTTTTCATGCTTTTCTTGAATCTCTCAGTTTTTTTTCCCAGTTTTTCCTCCACCTGTCTACCTTGATTTTCAAAATCCTTTTTGAGCTCTTCCATGTTCTGAGCCCATTGGCTATCTATTTCAGATGTTTGGGATACAGAGGCCTTGACTCCTATGTCTTTAACCTGATTGTAAGCATTCGTCTTCCTCATCAGAAAGGAAAGGAGCTAACATCTGGTCACCAAGAAAGGAACTTTCCATGGTCTTATTTTTTTTTCCTTTTCTGGACATTTTCCCAGCCATTTACTTGACTTCTAAGATTCTTCTCCACCTGTGCCTAGATCCACCCAGCTAGTGGTTGGTATCTGAGATTCAAATGCTGCTTCCCAGCCTCAAGGCTTTCAGTGGCAGGGCCCAGTTGCTATTCAGGGTAAACGTAAATCAGGTTCTCAGGTGGGGGCAGGGCCGCCACCCAGACTCAGTTCCCTCAGAGGGTTTATGCAGAGATGTTCAGTAATGAAGGTCCTGCCGAGCTCCTGCCTGCTCTGGGACTCTCTGGCTGTGGCTGCCTCTACTTCTCCCTCCCGAGGGGGCCTGAGTTATGGAGACACCACGCTCCCCTCTTGGCCAGCCCAGAAATCTCTCTCACTGACCTGCAGCACCTGTGGGTGGAGGGACCCCCGTGGTCACCAGAGATTCCATCCCTGAAGCCTGCTCAGATCTGCTCCCCCGGGGCTGTGTGGCCAAGGTAGACCTGGGTTCTGCTCTGGTCCCATGTTTGACAGACCTTTGGTGAGGGTTTTTCAGGTCTTTCTGGAACAGAAATCTCCTCCACTCTGTTTTTCTGTGGCTTCCACTGCTCCAGAATTTGTTAGGAGTTCTTCTTTACAGATATTTTATAGCTGTGGTTTTGGAGCTGGCATAAGTGTGTCTTTCTACTCTGCCATCTTGGCTCCTCCCCCCATAGACTTTTCTATGTTACAGGGATCAAAACGTGAATATCAAAAAGGTCAGCATTGAGACTGTACTCTAATCTGAAACTTCAGAAAGGAATGTGAACTCGTCTCAAGCCTAAAAAATATTCTTGGAAGAATTCAAGATGGATTTTAATAGCCAAATTAGGGAATTAGAAGAAAAACTTGCCAATGATTTTAAAAATGTGAAAAAAAAGAAACCATGGAAGAATTTTAGAGGAAAAGTGTACTAATGGAAATGGAGGCACACAACCTAACTGGGAAAATTGGACAAGTGGAAAAGGAAGTACAAAACTAACTGGAAAAAATAACTCTGTAGATGGACCATTTGGAAAGAAGTAGAAGGAAATGCAAAAGTTAACTGAAGAAAACAGTTTCATAAAAACTAGAATCAGGCAAGAAGAAACTAATAACTCCACGAGATATCAAGAATTAGTCACACAAAATCTAACAAATGAAAAGATAGAAAAAAATGTAAAATATATAGCTGGAAAAGCAAGTGACATTGAAAATAGATACAGGAGAGAAAATCTAAGAAATATTGATCTAGCAAAAAGTCATGATGAAAAAATGAACCTTAACAATATCTTCCAAGAAATAATCAAGAAAATGTTCCTAGATGTTTTTGATCCAGAGGGCAAAATAGTCACCAAAATATCTTCCGTTCATCTCTTGAAAGGGATCCAAGACTAAAACCACCAAGGTATGTATCGTTGCCAAATTCCAGAACTGTCAAGTGAAGAAGAAATTACTGCAGGAAGTCAAAAAGAAACAATTCAAATATCGAGGAACTATAGTCAGGATGACTCACAGCCTTGCAGCTTCTACGTTAAAAGATCAGAGGGATTGAAATATGATATTCTATATGGTAAAGGAGCTGAGACTATAATGAAGGATCAATTTCCCTGCACAATCTGGCATAACATTTCAGACAAGGAGATGGACATTCAGTGAAATAAGGGATTTCCAGACCTTCCTGATGAAAAGGGCACAGCTCAATAGAAAATTTGGTCTTTAAACACAAGTCTCCTAGATGAATTTTGATGCTACTTTTTCTAGCTTCTACGACTCTATCTCAAAGTAATCATGAAAATGGGAAAGGGACTAACTTGTAAAAATATTTATAGCAGGTCTCTCTGCAGTGGCAAAGAACGGGAAATCAAGGGTACACTCATCAATTAGAGAATGACTGAACAAGTTATGGTATATGAATGTAAAGGAGTACTATTGTGCTATAAGAAATGATAAGCAAGATGGTTTCAGAGATGCCTGGAAGGATTTAATTGGACTAATGTTGAATGAAAGGAGCAGAACCAGGAGAACTTTGTACACAGAAACCACCACAGTGTGTGGGGAATTTTTTTGGTATACTTAGCCCGTCACAACAATGCAAAGACCTAAAAAATTCCCAAGGTACTCTTGAGGCAAAACACCTTCTACATCCCAAGCAAGTGCTATAAAATTGGATCACAGAATGAAGCAGAGAATTTTTTCTTGTGTTATATTTTGTTTTATTTTCTTTTCATTGTTTCTCTCATTCATTTTACTTCTTCTATGCAACATGACTAAGGTGAAAATGTATAAGAATGTATACATAGAACCTATATAAGATTTTGTAACTTTTTTGGGGGTAGGATGGAGGGAATGAGGGAAGTGGGAGAGGGAGAGGGGAAAAAAATCTAAGATATATGGAAGTGATAACAAACTGATAACAAACAAATTACTGAACAAAAAAAATTGATGACTTCAGAAGGTTCAGGCGAAGTGATTTGGTTCATTTCTGTTTTACGCCCTACAACTGATTAATGCCTATCTTCCTTTCTGAAAACTGATATCTCTCTTCAAGTAAATTTAAAGTCATGTCTTTCAATAATCTATTCCAATGATGTACTAAGGAATGGGTTCAATTTCCACGGTATATTATCTCTTATGTAATTTTCAATTGTCATCGTTTCTTTGACTTGTCTGACTGATATTTCAGGCCCTCCTAATACTGTGATGGTGATAGGAGTTTCATGTTTAAACTTATCAAAGTTTCCATATATATGGGAGGCTTCCACTCCAGTTTCTATTAATGCCCTAGTTACCATACTAGATCAATTTTTCTAATATATGGTCACATTGATATGGGGTTTGTAATCCCATGTGTGTATTTATTTAATCTGAGCCAGTTTCAGCCCATTTACTATTCTCCCTGAAGGTTTGACAGAGTTGGAATCAAAGGTTCAGGAGGATTTGTAGGGGGAAGTTCTCACTTCTGTTTTCAGTGCAAGATCAAACTCTTGGTACATTTAATATACTTCATTAGTTCAAATATCATCTACGTTTCCCATAACTACCCCTGCTCTCAATAGAGCAGTAATTGTTCTCTTCTTGTCAGTCTATTCTGATTTCGAATCCATTGGGTATTTACTCTTCTCTCTCAAGAAAATTTATCTTTCACTGCATCCTCTAAGTCACTTAACTGTAAAATTTTATCCAGTACCTATGAAATAAGGTGCCCTATTTTCCTAATTAATAAAGTCAGAACTAGTGGTTTGTTAGGAGGAGCTGTCTTCGGTATTATATTCCCATGATAAACTTTTAAAGGGGTATTAGAATATGCATCTTTGTTTCTGACTTTTATGGCACTCTTCAATACCTCCTCCTTTAACTTTCTGAGACAGACCCTAAGTGAACATCAGGGTCTATTTCTACTAGGTCACAGAAAGCAATTTAAATGGGAGGACCATTTCCACTCTTTAATAGTACCAGATGACCTGCTTAACTCACATGGAAACCTAAGTCCTATATGGGGGGGGGGGGGGAATTTATTGAACAGGTGGAAAATGAATGGTGTAACAAGAAGAGGTGGATCTTTAGCCAAGCTGAGAGGAAATTGGTCAGAGTTAGGAAGCATTCATGAAAGCAGGTTAATGTGAATGAAATAGTTGTTTTTTGATTTTGTGTAAAGGTAGCCTGCCTGTGATTTGTTTAAGGGAGCTGACTTATGGGAACCCTAGTGGGAGGAAGGATTGAATCTGATTATGCCCTCTGAATTATATTTTTGTTGATGTAATAGAATTGGCTTTCTGGTCGAGGGATTTGGTTTTCTGGTTTCTGAATAAATGTTTTGCTTCTGTCTTCAATGTGGAGAGTGTATTGTATTTTGCAATTCAGAATTGTGCCTGGATATTCACAGCTGCCATAGATGCTGTGAATATCGCATTGGTGCTTCACTTTTCTCCCTCCAAATAGGGATTTTATACCTTGATATTCTTTGCATGATGCCAAATATATCACCAAGGCAATATTCACAGCACCGAGGGCAAATATGAATGTACCAGTTTTGAAATTAAAAGTATAGCAGACACTTCATATAAAAGGTAGAAAAAGAAAAAGAAAAAAAATACATTTATTCAGTCACCAGAAAGTCAAATTCCAAAACTAGATAACCAAATCCATCATATTAAGCAATAAATCGATACATATTATCACTGAAGGGTCAATACCTTTCCCAAGCTTTCTCGCCAGTCCTCCATGGGACACAAACAACCATTCACAAGACTAACTGTGCCTGCCTGTGTCCTCTCTCTTCTATCCCTAACCTCTCTCACCAACTTCCTCCCAGTTCTGCTCTACCTTTCCTGTTCCAACCCTTTAGCAAGCTCCTCCCACCACATATGATTTAAGCAAGTGACATGAACCTATTAATGATTAGGAAAGTATTAAAGCTTAAAATTTTGTTTGTGTATTGATCTTGAAAGATCACAATAATTTCAGTCATCATTAAGGAAGAATATTTTATATATAGGTCATACAGCAGCATAGTTTTGTGACTGGATATAATATACTGAATTCTGCCAACTTTGATAGTAATCTTAAATAGTTTAAGAAATAGAAAGTTTATTGCAAAGTTTCATCAATGAAAGAATGACTTTTTGTAAGTCACTTTACTCTAGTTTTTCTAGTAAAAAAATGGGGCTGAGCTTGTAGGCACACACTTATAAATCTACCTAATGCAGGGACACTTATATCATACAGTGCATATAGTGCTGAATCTGAAGTCGGAAATATTCCCCTTCTTGATTTCAAATCTGGGCTCGAATACATACTAGGTGAAAGATATTTAATCCATTTGCCTTAATTTCTTCATCTGTAAAATGACCTAGGAA
The DNA here is from genome assembly GCA_028658325.1 of Potorous gilbertii. Taxonomy (NCBI): domain Eukaryota; kingdom Metazoa; phylum Chordata; class Mammalia; order Diprotodontia; family Potoroidae; genus Potorous; species Potorous gilbertii. The sequence continues at coordinate 10,889 of JAQQSK010004887.1, forward strand.
AGGAAATGGCAAACCATTCCAGTATTTTTATGAAGAAAATTATAAATGGAGTCACAAAGTATTGGAGAGAGATCAAAAAATGACTGAATCTTGTCAAGAAAATTCCAAATGAGGTAACAAAGACTTCGAAATGAATGAAACAACTGCACAAAAATAATAATGCAGAGAATCATGGCTCCCCACAACTGATACAGTAGAGATAACGTTCTTACTATGCCTTCTTGGCACTAGTCACAGAGGGCTACCAGGCTCCCTGAGAAGGGGAAATTAATGACAAGGTAAAAATGGAACATTTCCTAATTTCCATGATGATCAGCATTGAAATAACGATCATGAGTGGCCCCTATACTAACAACATGGGAGAAATTGCCCAAAACAGAAACAAGGATAACCACAAGAATGAAATGCATAAATCAACAAACCTATATTGGGATTTCAAGGTGATGGTTTAGTTGCCTTCTTCCTCTAAAAACATTGCATTTGATGGTGATGATGATGATAAGAGTGATGACAAATGGATATATCCTGTTTGATGGAGTTCAGAAAGAAGCAGCCCCAGGACTGGTAACTATTTATTTATTTTTTGAGTGTAATAATCCATTAAAAGTTCCATGTGTGGATAAAATAATTGAATTTTTAGTAGTTAAATAAATTAGGAGTCTATTAACTCATCTTCCATGAGCTTATAGAAAATATGCTCAGTATAAATATAGTAACTGATAAGATATTGGACATAGTATGTAACTCATTCCATTCCTACAGAGTCTTGATTTGTTCTTAGAAGTTCCCTTTTTTATTTAAGATATTTTGTTGCTTTCAAATAAGAGATTTTTAGTATTTGGTATGATTGCATCAACCTAAAAATGTCTTATAATTGCATGAGATAGTTCTAGCGCGTATTTAAAGTTTTCATATTTTTTATATCTTCATTGGATTTCAGATCCATTTGTGGTTCGTTTGAATCAGCGATTGGTACTATCTATGATGAATCATTTCTCAGAATATCTTGCCTTCCCATGGTAACAGAAAATGGAGCACCACTGTATCCCTTGCCTTCAGTGTGAAGTTAATCATCATAAGGATTTCTATCAGGGCAAGCTGACAGCCTGTGTTGAACTCTTTCTTTGACTCAGGGATTGTTGAACCACATTTACGAAAGTGCTAACCTTATTGATGGCATCACTATAGCTCAAGCCATTATTATTCCAGAGTTCTTCTTAGGCCTTCAAATTTATGATAGTAGTTTCAGGAAGGATAAAACCTTTGATGAACATAATTCTGCCTGGAGTTCTTTTTCATTACCTATGCACATCTTATGATTTGTACATACACACATGCACACATGCACAGTGTGTGTGCGTGTATATATATATATATATACATGCACACACATATCTTTAACTTTCTACCTATATATAGCAGTAGACATTGAAGGGATTTGTCATCATCATTATCATCATCATGCTAGTTATAATAGTTGATTTATGTTCTTTTGAAATGATTATCAATATGCCTTATAGGGTCCTCTCATAGAATGAATGGATCTTTGGAGAGGACATATAGATTTTTACATTTAAAATTTTTCCAGCAACTGACATTTTACAGATCACTCACTTTCAAGTTTTAGTGTGTGGCATGCTTTCACCTTAAATAAAAATCTGTATTATTAATTATTAAGATATATACAAACAGCCAAAGTAAAGTGTTTTCACTTTGTGTCAAATATTTGCTCCTTCCCTGACCTAATTTAAAATAAGAGATAATATTGCTTTTGTAGGTATGGCAAACAAACTTCCATTTTAATGTATTGAATCCCTCTAAATAGCTTCATTGAAAATAGACCTATAGTCCTAAATACATTTTCAGTAGAATTATTATTTTTATTCAAGACGGTGACATAAACTCTTTGATAAACTAGCAGCTAGGTGGTGCGGCAGATAAAAGTATTGGGCCCAGAATCAGGAAGACTTTAGTTCAGATCTGGTTTCAGACACTTACTTGTGTCTGAATACATTTAATCTTTTTTACTTCAGTTTCCTCACCTGTAAATGAGCTGAAGAAGGAAATGGGCATCACAGCAAGTCAGATACAACAGAAATAAGCTGAAGGACAACAACTGACAAATAAGATACACTTCTGAGATAAGTAAGCATGTAAATTTTAAAAAAAACACATCGATAATTTATAGAATATTTTGCTTTCCTTAAGTGAAGAACACCCTTATGCCCACTTGAATGTATAATGAAAACACCATTCACACATAAACAGTGACATCACTTCAAATAATTAGGATTCCTTATATGTTCCATATTCAACAAATGATTTATATGCACTTGAAATTTTAGTTGGGATCTTCTCCATCTCCTTAGTTTAAAGATGAAGAAACTTGCTCAAGGATGCACAAATAGTTGTAATATTTAATATCGGTGGGTTTCAGTTCAATTTTCTTTCTATAATATTTTGCTGACTGTTGATTTGCATATAGATTAAATGTGGCCAATGAAGGAAGTACAGAAACCAAAAGGGATATCAATAGTATGGGTCCAATGGATGAATACAATATCCTGAAGGAAATTAAAAAGAAATTGTTAACAATCTTCTTGTGCATTTGGAAGCTACTACACAAATGAAAACAGTGAAGAATAAAGAGACTATAAAACAACATTATGCACAATCAGGAAAGAACAGCAGCTGCACCAATGGAAACTAGACCATGTAGCTCCACAGTAAAGATATATGAAAAAACAAAGGCATTATGCAGCTCCTTAAGTAAGAAAAGAATAACCAGTTAAGTAAAGTGAAGAGATTATAAGAGTTACATTTATAAAAAATACAATTACTTGTAAATTATTACTTGATTTCTAAGTTTCAGAAAAAAGAATTTCATGAAAACCATAGGAGATTCTAGAAGAATTTTTATTTTGATTCTTCAATGTCTTTTGGAGAAGGATTATAAAGCTGTGCACCCTCTTTGACCCAGAAACATCACTACTATGTTTGTGCCCTAAAAAGTTCAAAGGAAAAGGAAAATGACTTATATGCATAAAGATATTTATAGCAACTCTTTAAGTGGTGGGAAATAATTGAAATTGATAAGGTGCCTATTTGATGATGATGAAATATCATTGTACTTTAAGAAATGATAAACACAAAAGCCTGTAATGACTTATATGAACTCATGCAAAGTGAAGTGAGTAGAAAAGGGGAACATTTTGTATGGTAACAGCAATACTGTATGATAATCAGCTGAGAATGACTTCTCTATTCTGAGCAAAATATTCTGAGCAAGAAGATTCTGAAGAACTTATGACCAAAATGTTATCTACTTCTAGAGAAAGAACTGATAGAGTCTGAATGCAAATTGAAGCACGCATATAAAATTCTTTTTCTAATATGTTTCTTTTGCAGCATAACTAATAATGAAATGTTTTGCATGACTATACATGTATAATCTAAATTAAATTGCGACCATTTTAAGAAGAAGCCAGTTGTTGGGGGACTATAGAGATCTTGGAACACAATAAAAAGAATGCTAAAATTTTTGTTCACATCAATTTGAGAAAAAATGGACATTAAATGTAAATGTAAAAGTCCTTTGAAGAAAGAATATTATTCCTAGTAAATTTTCCTAAGACAAACATAAACGGGAATTTTTTTAAAAAAGAAAATGATCCAATAAAATACATAAATTAATACATAAATAATTCTACTTTTATTGATCATTTTTTTTTTTGGAAGCAGGGATCTTATTAATTTCCAAAAGTGTACAAAGAACAGGGGGAGAAATGGTCCTGACAAAGATGAAAAGAAAAGAAAGAAATGGTTTTAGCTCTACTTAGTTATTAACAAATTTTAAAATGAGAAAAGACATCCTTAAAAATCTTTAATCTGGGGAAAAACTTGCTTCTATATGTAGGCAGTTATTTAAGTATTAGCCTTTTAAATGAAAAAAAGTTATATTTCTGCCTAAAATATATACTGAAATTGCAATCCAGGTTAGAAGTTAATTGGATTTTAAGATTTATTTTTTAAAAAAAGGATTTATTGGAATTAAGCTCTGAAAAGGTCAAATACATTTATAGAAGTGAAATGGAATAATTTCCTATTTACACTCAATATAAAAAAGTTAATTTCAAGCCATTTGAATATGGTAGAGTTGTGGACTTTGGGGAAATCCATTGAAATTGGTTCCTCAGTGAAATGGAATTATTTGAAAGAATTGAAAGAGACTGGATAAAGAAAACTCTTTTCTTTTAATCAAATATACAGCTCAAGAAAAGTGTCAGGTAGATAAAGCTTAACTGTGAAATGATGTAGAGAATCTTGAGGGGTTTGAAAGAGCCCCTGATCAAGAGTTCCCCTCCTCCAAGGGAGAATAATAGCTGACTTGAGAAGTTAAGGGGGAAATTGTTCTCAGGTGCACGTCCTTGAATTCGATTTTTGAAGTTCCAGGAAGCAGAAACCTGCCTGTTCTAGGCAGGAGCATCTGGATCGTGTTGCAAGACCAGAGGAGGACCTCCAGAGCCAAAGGGAAAAGTAGTGCACGCAGGGAAGGAGAGAGGAAGGCCTGGAAGGGGCCACTTCTTTGGCACGATCACTTGGCTTGAGCCAGGGGCAGCTTGAGGAAATTAGTTTCACTTTTGCAATAGGCTAGAACTCAGGCCTTTAAAAGAGACGGGTGAAGTAATCATGGGGTCACGAATTACATAAAGTAATTCATATGATGAAAGACATGAAGGACCCAGAGGAAGGGACTATAAATCTTGAAATGTGGGAAACAGTAGGCAATCAAATAAGTGACTATTACAGAGAGGTCAGACCAAGTGCTTCTGTTACAATATTTTGAATTTGGAAGGTACTTAAAATATGTCTACAGAAACCTGAACAATTACTGTTAAGCCACGGAAACAAAAAAGGTAGATGCAGCCTCTAGTACAAAAGAGAAGGAAGACCTGATGGATTGTATCACACAAAAATTTAAAATAGAGTCTCCTCCTCCAACTGCTCCTCCATGATACAGGTCTAGATCACAAGTTTGTGAAAAAATTTAGAAGCCTGGAGGAATTGCACAAAAAGTCCTTCAGCAAGTCACAGAAAGAGGAGAAGAAATGCCTTTGGAAATGAGGCTAACATTGCCATTAATAGAAACCCCACATCCCAATAACCCAGGAGCAGCTGTAAGAGAACACACCCATCTGTATTTTAAATTCTTAAAGAAATTAATCAATTATGGACCAGATAGTCTTTCCATTCAGTCTTTTCTAGACAGCATTTCTCAGACAGCCCTATAACCCTATAACATTGTTGCAAAAAAGTTAAACCCCTCTTGAAGGGTGAGATTATTTGTTTGGAAATCTGAATTTATGAAAGATGTTTGGAACACAGTGATAGAAAGTAAGCCAAAGGTCTAATTTGTGCACAGAGTTTCTGACAATCTTCTCTCAGTTTTTGGATTCTTTTTAAATTATTTTTATATGTGTTCTGTCTCTATGTGTTCTGTGTGCATGTGTTTTTGAGTTAATATGGCCAGCTACATTGTAGTTGGAATTTGAAATTCAATTTTCTCTTTCCCTCCCCCTCCTCCCTTTACTATGGTGGCTGCAGCATCAAGGAGGAGAATAAGAGAGAGAGAAAGAGAGAAACTAATCATATTAGTTTATATGATTGCTAAATGCAGTTTCAGATAAGAAATACAGAGAAATAATGTATGTGTAGTTTTAAAAGGGTCTGTAGTCAAACTCCACTAGGAGAACAACATGTGTACAAACTGTAAGGTATACATAAAAGTTTTAGAAATTGTTGAAAAGTTGTTAGTAAAATTCTCCCTTCTACCTTCTAAAGCTGACCAGGTTGTGAAGGTGGAGAGAAAGACAAGAAGAAATCGGGGAAATTTTTCCACTCATATTAGAGAGGCAAATTGACTAGCATTTTAATTATCTCATACCTCACCTAAAAGAGAAAAGTTTTTCTGGTCATATTTTAAGTGAAACATGTCACTCCTAATTGGATGTTTAAGACAAGTCAGAATTTGTTGTACTATTTGGCACTAAGGCAAATTGAGAAAATGCATAAACCTGAAAACGAAAAAAGACACTTCAGAGATAAAGCTTTGAACTCCCAAGTGGAAAGGAGGGGGCTAGGTACCACTGGACTTTGTTCCAGTCTCTCTCACTTCCACTTGTAGTTTCCCAGCTTTTTCTTTCAAAAACATTTTTGAGGTATGGACACAGATGTGAAATTTTCTTGAGTAAAAATTAGAACCATTAAGATTCTTATTTTTACTCTTGAATCCAGAAATGGTGTTAGAGAAAGCGATTTGTAATCTGAATTTTGTTGAAACTAAAAGATGTTGGGAAAATTGTGTAAAGCCAATTACGTTATTTAAAATTTTATCAGTCCTACTAACCTTATTTTATGATGTTTAGTAATTACCATTCCTGAAACCAAATAGTTTCACCTTTGCTTGTTAATGAAGTTACAGCAAAACAATTTGGTTATCATTTATAAAAGTTGTAAGCAAGATTGTTAACTAAATTTTTGGACTGACTGCTTTAATGCTAAAACCTAACATTGTCAATAGCTCCTTGGGTGTGGAAAGAAAGAAAATGAGTAAAAATTTTATTTATACTAGTTCCACCCATTCAGAACAGTTCTCCTGTATGTTTGGGGGTTGGCAGGTATAGGATCCATGACAATTCCTTTTATTTTGTAAAACTGCCAAGGACCCTGGAAGCCATCCATGTGGACAAGGTCATCAGTCCTATGAAAGAAATGTGTTTAGCTTATGTAATTCATAAACAATGAATGTGCTTGATCAACAGTTGTAATTAATAGAAAGGATTTTTAACAATTGATTTTTTTATCAGGACAAGTTTTAAATTTGAGAAGGAAAGATCTTAAATGAAATCCCTTATGTATGTGAGTACTGTTAATCTTATTGCTTATTGCATCTCCATGGGAATATAAATAACTGTATTTGGCTTTAAGTTGTGATCAGTGAAAATTTGCTGTTTAAGGTAAAAGCATTTGAGACCATAAATATCTTTGTTCAAGTTTGAATGTGGGTATAATTGTCTGCATTGTCAGTATCTGAGAGAATATGCCACAAGTTACTCAGAGGGACTGTAATCCTGCATCCTGTACTGTTATCAGGTGAAATTTGAATCTAGAGAGGAAACACCGAGGGGACAATTCTAGACTTAATCTAGGATGGTATCCTCCTGGTCAGTTTCCCTATTGTGTCCTTTGAAAAAGGAATGTTTCCCACCTGACTATTCCTAAGTCTGGCTATAAGACAAATACTACATGATTGGAAAATTTCACTCTTATCTGAATTCAAACAGAGTCAAAGATGTTTTATCCTATCATATTTGTTATATTACGTCTTTGTTTTTTCCTTCTATCGCAAATTTCTATGATGAATAACAAGTAGTCAATATAGCATGTGAGCCCTTTTGTGTAATCTTCCTGGAAAATTTAATATTACTTTTACTTGAAATTAGAACATGTTCAGAAAGTTATTCAATGTCCCCAATGTTTAAAAGGATGTTAAAAGCAGTAATTTTTTTTTCCTAATCAGTTTCTTACAATTCCAATGTGAGATTCTACTATGCACTTCTACTAAAGCATTTTGTAATATATAGGAATTCTGTAATACCCAAGTATTTGGTTTGTTATAATACTCTGGGAATTCATATTACTTAAGGACATTTTTATACCAACTAAGTTTTAATAAATTTTATTTTATTAATTTTAATTTTGTTTTAAAGTGAATAGACAATTATTATTTTTAAAGTTTCACCTAATCTTCTTTATAAAAATCTTGTGACTTTCTTAACATTCAGGATAAAATTTCAACTTTTTAAAAAAGAACAAGAAATATTTTTAGAAGAAACAATTTTTTCAAAATAAGAATAAAGCCTACTAAAATTTTCATTTTCAAGATAATGTATTGCTAAATTTATATGTAAAGATCTATAAAGCAGAAAAGATCTTGCTGTTTTAATAAGAAAAAGTTAAAATTGTGAGAATATATTCACACCTTAATTTCTAAAGTTTTTTTTTTCCAGTGAGTATAATCAGAAAAAGACAAACAAGTGAAACAACGATGAACATCCAGTCAGTTGTGAGATTCAACCTAGAAATCTCTTTTGTTTAGGACAATATAGCTATACTAATGAATAACAATAGCTTATGCACTATCTTGTGTATGGTAGAAATATAAAGGAAAGTGAAGCAGTCTGAATGATCAGTTAAGAGATTTGGAAAGCTAAATCAAAATATATAGAAAGCTTGATCAAAGCTTAATTAGAACATATAGAAAGCAGATAAGGAGGTTGCAGACAAATGAGAATCATCCAAGCCTCTACTATACCTAGATAGTTATTAAGGATGTCAAGAGAATGTGAGGAAGTTTGACAGTATTCTCCCACCCACATCACTTCTAGTTAGTTTCTTCTTACTCCTTTATGGTCCTTTTTTTTGTTTAATTTCTGTGCCAGGCTTGTGTCTTCTAGGTTTCTTTGTCCTAGACCATCACCCATCACTCTCTAAATCATCAAGTTCCTAATGCTGACTAAAGACCTAACCCTTCCGATGTTGGGACCATATGAGGAAGGGTCAGCTCTACATCCAATCTCAGCAGGAAACAGTTTAAAAAGCAGACACCTTCATCCCTTACCCCAAAATACATTGGGTCTCATCTGTTTAAAGAGTGACAGGGTGTGGTGCTTGGGTGCATGTACTTGGGCCCCAGTTCTAGTATTACATTTCTCTTTACAAACCATTCATTTTTCAGGAATACTATATAACCCTATGAGTCAAGCAATAGTAGAATGGAAGAATAAAACTCTCAATCTGTTCCTTCAAGAACAAAAAGGGCAAATAGTTGGTAAGTCCTCTAGGGAGCAATTGGCACAGGCCATCTATACTATTAACAACTTAACCTTAGATTATGACAACCTTACTCCTTCACAAAATTTCTTTTCATTTTTTGGACGTCATGATACTGGAATTGTAAGTGAAAAGCAGATTGCACCCCGGCAACAACAGGTACTATGGAAGGATGTCAGTGAGCTGTGGGAGAGATGGGAGACTTGTCCAAGCAGATATAGAAGCGGCGCCTGCACAAAAAACCCACCAGGGGCGCAGAAGAAGAGGAAAGGCTAAAGGAGATGCCAAACAGGCTCGCATAATGCTGCTCTTTTTACTGAATTCCCTTAACTTTGTTAAGGTTGGCAAAAAATGGGACTGTGACAGCACGAGGGGACAACATTTTTAATGTCACTTCCTTGAATTGCTCTGCGAATGCTTGCATAAATGAAAAAGTAGAAAGCCAAACGGTGTTTGTTATTAGACAGAGTCCATTTGCTCTCCTTCCAGCCGAGGAGACTCAGTGGTATCAAGTTCTCGGGGTCCAGAGTATCAATTTGCTTTGCAAAAAATTGCTTAATTATTGCATTAGTAGCCATTATTGCTAGTAGCGTTGCTTTAACAGAAAGCATTATGAGTATACAAACAGAAGTTGTACAAGCCGCATATCTAGATCAATTGTCCAGAAACATTACAAGGCCATTTCAATTGCAAGAAAGAATTAATAAGGATTTTTATCAAGCTATTAATGAATTTCAATGGGATGTAAAAGAAATTAATGAACAAGTTGAGATACTCACCTTATGTAGTAGATTAAAATATGCTTGTAGGTTTACATATTTTCTTTGTTAAATGTGAATTATAACGATATCCATTATAATTTTACCAAAATTGTTCATCGCTTAAGAAGATTATGGAATGTTAACAATGTAATTATGCATGTGGATGATTTGGAACAAATTTTTCAGGTTATTGATGATGCCAGAAGTCATAGCGACTTGGATCCACCGAAGGCTGCACAACAGATTGCAGATGTGATAAAGAACAGGGGTTTTTAAGACAAGACCTCAGGCTGTTGGTCATAGGCCATGTAGGAGTATTTTGTATTTGTATCTGTGCTCCTCCTACACTGCTGTCCTTGATCCTCTATACTACACAAAACTTGGCATTCAACATTCAGATGAAGAGGAAAGAGTCACTATAAAACAAAAAGGGGGAGATATAGAGAACTTTGAGGGGTTTCAAAGAGCCCCTGATCAAGAGTTCCCCTCCTCCAAGGGAGAATAACAGTTGACTTGAGAAGTTAAGTGGCACATTGTTCTCAGGTGCAAGTCCTTGAATTTGGATGTTGAAGTTTCAGGAATCAGGGTTCCTGTTATACAGGATAATATTCCAGGAAAAGAGGCCCTGAGGCCCCCCTTGTTATTAATCATGATCTATTCTGTTTTCATGCCTCAATCACGTTACTCCTATGGGTTTTTACTGTATAAGCAACCTGATGCCTCTGATTTGTTGGCTCAGTATGTCTTGAATAAACTCAGCTTGTTCAGACTGCTGTGTCTTGCCTGCTTTTCATCTTCTCTCTGTGAGCTTCATAACTGCCCCAGGCCTGCCCTACTGCGCTGTCCACAGCAAAATTTCATAAGTATTCTCAGATGTCCAAAGAAAGTCTTCTCATAATATTAAATCTGTATATTCCTAAAAATTTATAAGTTCCATTAAAATAGTGTCTGGTAGAGCCAAAAAGAAAGACTTTTAAAAATAGAGAAAATATGTAAGTTAGAACTATACAGATGGTAAGAATTTCTTAATTTCTAAATATTAATATTTAATCTTTCCTATTTTTATTTTTTCTCCAATTTTTATCATTCTTGAATTCTTGATACTCTAATGAAGAGAGAAATACCCCTATTTGCTTTTTATATAGTACTCCAACAGAATTTTTTGATTCACTGTAATTTGATGGCTGAACGTCTTGGGAAAGACTGAGGGAAAATTTATTTTATGTCTATCTACAAATGCTTATTGTGGCTCTTCAGGAACTAAAACTTGTTTATCGTTATATTTTAATTTATTAATCATTTTGGATGAAAAATTCTAATTTTTTATTCCATTGGTGAAACAACTTTCAAAATTCTTTAAAAAACAGCTTTGCTAGTATTTACAACAGAGTATAGCCCCTACTCAGTTAAAGCTAAACTGATCTAAAACTCGTTAAGTTTATGAAGTCTTTGAAATATATTGTCATATTCTCAGTCCCTCCTTTCTCAATGATTTCCCCACACAATGATGGCAACTTCCACCTTTTCAAGCAACAATGACTTTATTCCCCATGGCACCATTTCTTTTCTTCTCCTTACTATGCTTTAGTGCAGCATATATTGAAGCGTAGAGAATTTCACCTGATTGTCAAATATAAATGAATTATATTGAAGTTCTCAATATTCAGATAAAAGAACATGTCCTCATATCCTATAGTTTATATATTACATTTGGAAAGGTTGTAGACATCTTTTTGGTTGTTATATTAAATACTGATCAATACCCCACCTTCTGATATGGGATTTTCTTCAAAGTGATTTCTTTGGAAAACATGAGTGTAAATACATACACATAAGGTGATGGTTTTCCGAAGAATTCCTAGAAAAAATATGGTATCTAAACCACATCTTGGGTGTGGTTATTTTATAGAATGTCACTTTTGGATAATTCCTTAATGATATCTGGTCAAACTCATTACTAAATGGGAAATTGTAACTGATATCGCCCCATCAAGTGTTTATTTAGCTTCTATTTGAAGACCATCAGAATATGGAATTCATTGTTTCTTAAGATGATGTTTACTTTAGGAAAACATTGATCATTAGGCAGTTTCTCCCCTACTTGGCATATTATTATTAATACTATTGTGATCATCACCACCAGACTTATTTTCTTTATTCCAGATCTAAATCTACATCCATGGAATATTCAACTTTCTTTACTTTTGTTCTGTAGTTTCAATAAAAAATAATCTAATTCCTCCTTCAAGTGCGAGGCATTTATGTAGAAAGATCTCATGACCTCCTCTTTTCTTATTTAGGCTTAGCATTCACAGTTTAAAAAAACGCTTTTTTCTTTAATGTATTAGAGTGAGATTGCTGACATAAGGGTGGAGATAGTAATTTAATTTCTCCTGAGATGCATTCCTTTGTCACTTGTAGGCAACATAGATCTATTGGCTCTACTGAGAATGTTTCTAAAGAGCTATTTTCTTAGATGTTCTTTGGATCATATATCTTCAGAGGTCACTGCCAACTCTGAAACCTTTTCAATTTTTTTTGAGAAAAACAAGAAAAATGGGTGAAAAGGTTTCCTTTCTCCACAAGAGTACACAGGGGTGGGGAACCGGACAGCCTTGAGGCTATATGAGGTCCCTCAAGCTCCTTCAGTTCAATTCTTAGACTGATTCCAAACTTCACCAAACAAAGCCCCTTAATAAAATGATTTGTGTATAGATTTGTGTGTCTAGGTTTGTGTCTGTATATGTATGTATATACACGCATACATACACATACATACAAATCCTTCTGTATACATATATCTCACATATTAAATAAATTATATATATATTTATATATGTACATATACATATTTATATACATATATAATCTGTATTAAACAGATTTATTTCACTTATCTAAAAAATGCATAAAAAACTAGAGACTCACAGCAACCTATGATTATTTTGGAATATATGAGTCACCCAATCAATAAGACAATCTCTTGACAATAAAAATACTGTACTTTGGTACACTGAATCATCTTTAAAAGTCATAAGAAAAGCAGATTTGCTAGTATTCAGATATTCTGGTTTTGGACACCAAGAATGAGGCAATTTCATTTTTTTCTTGTCCGAACTTCATGCTCTTGGTGAAATATTCTACTTCCAGTTAATCTTAATCAATTCTATGCCTAACTGAAATTTAGAAAATCTCTGTCTCTTGGGAATTTGAACAGAAAATTACCCATGAAGTGACTTCAAAGCTGGATATATCTATACTCAGGGTTTAAAAGACATTGATTAGACTTAAAAAAGGAAGCTCAGATGAAGAAGAAGGCAATTCAGAATGGAAGTTCAGGTGATTCCTCCTGGACTCAGCTGGGCAAAAATACTCAGCTCATCATGAAAATCTCCTGCTCTTCACAGTTTTCCTTTATCAACTGGTTGGTTGTTGAACTTCGGTCTTGAAGAGGTCCAAATGACATCACCATGATAAAAGGAAGTTTCAATGTGTATGACTGGCTGAACAGACCAGTAGGAGTTCAGGAATTCTCTACCACAGATTGGGCACAGATAGTCCATGTGAACAATTAAGGAAAGAATGTGAGAAAGGGAATAGCATCATTTCCCTTGTTGCTCTCCAATTAAAAGAAAAAAAGGAAATAAATCTAGGAGAGAGTCACTTTTAAAGATGGAGGAGAAACAGGGATTTTCTGATGAGTTCATGACTCTTCCTTTTCAATAACTAATCATTTTGAAGACAGCCCTGGTCACAAAGAATGAATAAAAGGAAGTTTTTTGGCATTGTTAGGAAGAATCTAGGTTGGATTATGCCTATCTCAATGGAAGATGACCTTTCAAAAAAGGTATACACCTGATAATCATATTGAGATACCTATCTATCTACATATCTATCTATCTATCTGTATCTACATATCTATCTATATGTGTATGTATATGTTTGTGTGTTTATGTATATTTGTACATGTGTGCACATGTACATACATGTAGGTGTATGTATAAATGCATGGCTGTTTGTATATGCATGTGAATGTGCAGGCATATGTGCACATATTCATATGTACATATATATACACACATACATATACAGACATATACACATACACAAAATATATTGTGTATATGTATGTATATGCATTTACTTATGTATGTATATATATGTATGTGTGTGTGTGTGTGTATATATGTGTGTATAGATGTATACACGTATACGTGTGTGTAGATAGAGATATATGCATGTATACATGCATTCATATATGTGTATGTGTATGTGTGCGTGTGTGCGTGTGTGTATAGGGCAGCTAGATGATGCAGTGGATAGAACCCCAATGTAGGAGTCAGGAGGACTTGAGTTCAAATCTCACCTCAGACACTTGACACTCACTAGTTATGGGACCTTGGGCAAGTCACTTAACCCCAGCCTCATCCTGGGTCATCTCCAGTCATCCTGATGGATATCTGGTCACTGGATTCAAATGGCTCTGGAGGAGAAGTGAGTCTGTTGACCTGCACAGCCTTCTCTCATGCAAAATAAAGTCAAGTACAAGTCATGTCATCATTTCTCTGATGGCATGGTCATCTTTGACAAGGAAGGATGAACACACATATATGCATACACATATATAGGTGTGTGTATGTATATATGTGTGTATGTATATATGTGTGTATGTATGTATATGTATATGCATGCATATGTACATACATTTGTATACATATACACATGTACACAGATATACATATACATGCACACACATTTACACACATCTGTATACATGTATGTCTATGTGTTTTTATATGTATATCTGTGCATCTGTTTGCGTGCATATGTGTTTGCATATCTGTATACATACATCTACACATACAAGGATATGTACATGTATACACGTATATGTATACATATATACACATGTATACATATATGTATACTCATATATCTCCTCTCCACATCCAAAACCTCAAAAGGGATTTTGAACTGTTTTCAATCTCAAAAGCCTTCTTGGAAAAGCTTAAAAGAATTCTAAAAATCAAATAAGAGAATTAGAAGAATGAGAAAAATAAATGAGAGGTGCAGAGAGTTTGAAAATGGAAGGACAAAAATTGAATGCAGAAAATAATCCATTAGAAATTAAAATAAATTAAATGGAAAAAAAATATCCACATAAGGAGCAAAGTCCAGGGCTTACTGACTTACTGACTGGATGTGATTCTTTAACCAGACTAGACTCTGGGAAAATAATAAGAAGCGCCCTCCCCCCCACTCCCCCAGAAAACCCAGATATTGATGCTTTCATTTCTAGTTTCTTTTTTCAGTCACAGTGAGGATAAGAATGTGGATTTTCCTGAGTACTTAGACTTTCATGAAATGTAACCAACTTTATCTAGAAGATAACTCGTATGTTTCAAGTCCTATTTTCTCATGAGGAAAATGATTTCTCTACTACAGGGGAATTTATAGATCCAATTATGGTGGAAAACATTTTGAAAAGACAAAAAGTGACACAATAGTATCAGTTCTCAAAGTAGTGAAATCAATACTAAGAGGAAATCTGTAGACTTTAGCCTTTGTGGCCTTTCAAGATCAAGGACTTTAGCCAGAGTCAATACAGACCCTACCAAAAGCACAGGACAAAGCAACAGGTATAATTCTGACACCTGTGACGAATTTCAAATAAAATATGTTTGTGCCTTTGAAAAACTGAAACTCAGTAATGTGAAAAGGTTTGAAGGTCCACTGGATCTAACAAATTACATCGATGTGGGACAGCAAGGTGGAAAGATACCATTTGTTCCTCTGGAGGAGGAGTTTCTTATAGGAGTTTGTAAACATGGTATTAAAGTATCAACATCTGATCAGTATGTTGTTTTATACAGACATGCTCTGTATTTAATATTTTTGATGGAGTGTTATGATAATGGTCTAGGAGTAGAAAAATCTTACTGGCAGTAAAGGCCACAGATACAAGCTTTGCAGAGTATAGTCTATGGATATATCAGTGTAACAATGCAGAACATGCATAAAATATTTGTAAAATGTTAGCCACAGCTTTTGCCTCTATATTGACATATGAGAAATCATGTGTTCCTGCTGGAGTGGAAAATAAATAATTATATTTGAAAGAAGCTAGTATTGTAGAAGAAACAGGAAGTGAACGTTTATCTCCACTGAAGAATGAAGAATCCTCACTCCAGTTTCATAAAGAAGAAAATGTATTTTTAAAATATTGATCTTTTCAACCCTACAAATGCAAAATTGTCTAAGCTCCCCAATGCATTTGTAAAACCAAATTAAGTGTAATGACTGTCAGTGAAGAGAACTTTCTGCTTGGATGATAAAAAGTCTGTATGTCAATTTTGACCCCTTTTGGCTTACCAAGCTTAGCAACAGAGAGTGTTGTATATAAAAAACATTTTAATGTATAATAAACATTGCAACCTAAAAAAAAGAAGAAAAGAGACCAATGATTGAAGATGGCGGAGTAGAAAGACTCACCTATGCTAGGTCCGAACCCACAGCCCATAGATTTCCTGTAAAAATAACTCCTGACAAATTCTGGAAGAGTGGAAGCCGCGCAGCAACACAGTGAAGGAGATTTCCGTTGCAGAGAGCCCTGAAAAACCGACCGCAAAGGTACCCCGGACGGGAGCTGAGCCCTACCCGGCCGAGCGCTCCCCTCCCCCGGCCACACGGCACTGAGAGGAGCGAGCAGAGCCCAGCAGGCGTCAGGGACCTGAATCTCCGGCAGCTGCGAAGGTCCCTCCACCCACAGACGCACAGGTCAGTGAGAGAGATGGGCTGAGAGGGGAGCGGGGGATCTCCGGGACTCGGAACCCTGGGAGGCGGAGGCCTCAGCAGACGCGAGGCTGAGGCAGCTCCACCGTGGACTCCCGGGACGGGCAGGGGCTCCGCAGCATCTCCATGGCAAGAGATCTCTGCATAAAACCCCTGAGGGAACTGAGCCTGAGAGGCGGCCCTGCCCCCACCTGAGAACCAGCAGATAAGTTCCCATTGAAGAGCAGTCAAGCCTGCCGTCAAAAGCCCTGAGGCTGGGGAGCAGCATTTGAATCTCAGACCCCAAGCACTAGTTCGGGCAGACCTAGGCTGGGGTGGAGAGGACTCTCATAAGTCAAGTAACTGGCTGGGAAAATGCCCAGAAAAGGGAAAAAACTAAGACCATAGAAGGTTATTTTCTTGGTGACCAGAGGATTGCGCCATTCCTCTCTGAGGATGAAGAGATATGCTTACCATCAGGTAAAGACATAGGAGTCAAGGCCTCTGTATCCCAAATATCTGAAATAGATACCCCATGGGCTCAGGCCATGGAGGAGCTCAAAAA
>JAQQSK010004888.1:0-13496 GCA_028658325.1 Potorous gilbertii
GGGTGTGATGGTCCTTTGGGGTTGGTTTTTCATGGCTCTCTGAAATGAAAATCTCCTTCACTGTGTTGCTGCGTGGCTTCCACTGTTCCAGAATTTGTCGGGAGTTCTTTTTAGAGGATATCCATGGGCTGTGGGTTCGGAGCTAGCAAATGTGAGTCTTTCTACTCCGCCATCTTGGCTCCACCCCCGCCACTTTTCTTTGATAATTTCTTGGAAGACACTGTCCAGGCTCTTTTTTGTCATCATGGCTTTCTGGTAGACCAATAATTTTTCAGATTTTTCTCTCCTAAATCTATTTTTCAGGTCATTTTTTTCCAATGAGATATTTTATGTTTTCTTCCATTTTTCATTCTTTAGTTTTTGTTTGGTTTTTGATGCCTCATAGAGTTATTACCTTCCAATTGCCAAACTCTAATTTTTAAAGAATTTTTTTAATTTAGCTTTTGTACCTCCTTTTCCATTTGTCCAATTGTTCCTTTAAAGTAGTTATTTTCTCCAGGTAGGTTTTGTATCTTCTTATCCATTTGGCCAGTTCGACTTTTTAAGGAGCTGCTCTCTTCAGTAAATTCATTTTTTTTTCATTTTGTCTATTGTATTACAATCATTGGTCAATTTTTCTTCTACTTCTCTAATTTGGCTTTTAAAATCCTTCTTTAGGTCTTCCAATAATGCTTTTTTAGCTTGAGACCAATTCATATTCCCTTTTGAAGTTTCAGATGGGTGAGTACAGTGCCAAAGTTGTCCTCATATAAATTTGTATGTTCATCTTCCCTGTTTCTAATTTGCTTCTTGCTCATGGTGATTGCTTTTTCCCCAGTTTTTAAAGTGGATCTCTGCTTCTGGGGCACAGTGGACTTTGTTTCATGGTTCTCGTACTGGGAGTGAAGGTCCTGGTTACTGGATTTTCGTTCTGTGGCCTCTGGTTCTGTCAGTTAGAAGCCATATAATGCTGCAGTTTACTTGGTGTTGACCTGACTTGTGTGTGTCAAGGTTGAGATCAGAGGAAGTCTTTTTGAGTTTCCCTGTGGTTTCTTTGAAACTCAGCATGCAAGATGTAGGGGATGGGTGGGCTGGCTGCAGGAGGTCTCCTTACCCCCAAGGCTTTGCTAAAAGAGTGCCAGGCTCAGTGCTTGCTGGAACTCTGTCTATGTTGCTATCTGTCCAAATCCCTTGGCTGTGCTAGGTGCATCTGGGTTCCTTATGTTTGCGCTTACCAGCTCCACCCTCCCTCACCCTTGGCTCAGGACCTCATGATGGTCCACTGAGGCGGGACTTGTTGGGACAACTCTGGTCCTACACTGGTCCCCTTTGGTCACAGCAAGAGGGACCCTTCCTGTCAATCTTCCCAGGATCTTGAACTTAAAAACTATTATACCACTTCTGCTTGCACCACTATTCCCAGATTTTTTATCAGGCAATATTCTCTGGGTTTTTCAAGGTCAACAAGGGAGAGTGAGAGCAGTTACAGTTTACTTCACCATCTTGGTTTATGAAAGTTCAAACATTTGACTTTCAAGCATTCAGTGTGTGGACTGATCACCCCAGGGACAGTCTCTGCCACAGTAGAGGCCCCAGGTTTCTCTCTCACACAGTTCCCCATAAGCTTGCATTCTAATGAAGATGGTACCATTAAGATACAGTGTACACAAACCTATGGGTAGGCATATATGAAACATATATGAAGCAGTTTTGAGGCAATCTGAGAACAGAGGTAATAACAGCTGATGTCACCAGGAAAAACTTTCTGAATAGGGATTCACTTGAACTATATGTTGAAGGAATCCAGGACATCCAAGAGGTGGGGGTGAGAAAGGAGAACATTTCAGGCATATGGTATAGCCAGTGAAAAGTCACAGAGATGTAACATGACAAGGGGAGATGGTGTTTATATTTGACCCTATAACTAGTAGGGGGTCACTGGAGATGAATGAGCAGGAGAGTTATGGTCAGCTCCAACCTTTAGAAAAACTAAGGGTTAAACTAGAATCTGATTCAAAAGCTTATATAGGAGTCCGGGAATCCAGGAACCAAGATGGACAAGGGGGCTGTATCCTGGCTTCTTTTGCTCAGTGAGCTCCGAAGTTCTGTGGGTTTTGGAGCCAAGGCATAAGGTGTTAAACTTTGGACTACTCCAACCAGATCTCATTGGCAGGGCCATACTGTGAAGGGAGATGTCATTTGGGAGATAACTTAGTGTCTGGGCATAGCATGGGCAAGAGATTTCTGAGCTATAGCCCTGGAGTATCAGGTTTAATTTATGCCTTGAAATGATTTTTTCCCTTTAAAATGCTTATCTTTTAATTATTTTTAAAAACTGTGAACTTCTACAACCACAAAATAGTATTTCTCTATACAGAGCAGAACACAAAAAGAACTATGTATGCAATCATGAGTCTTTATTTCATAGTTCTTTTTCAAAATACATGACAAATTGATCAGGCCACTTTTAGAATTGTCTTGCTTGTCTGCTTCTGTTCTCCTTTGTGCATTAAAATGTATTAGGGGCCTTCTTTCTTGGAATTAGTAATACTCTTCCCCTTTTCCTTAAGCTTCACTCCCCAATGGAAAACAAACCAACCCCCCTCAAAATTTGTGACCATAAAACATAATTTTGTGAAACATATTTACCCAGAGATGACCATGAAGTTGATTTTTTTCATTTTTTCATCCCATAGAGTTGACATTAATATATAATGTTATGTCTAGCCTCTGATACACACTGGCTATGTAACTCCAGGCAAGTCACTTAACCTTTCAATTCCCCAGGCAACTCTTGAAGATGGGAAGCAGCAAAACAGGGGCTTATCTGAGTCAGCAGGCATTTCCTCATCTCAAATTCTCTACATATCAGACATTGAGAAAAAACATAGAAAAGACTTTTGAAGAATTCTTTGTAATTGTTTATTGTTGTTGATGATGTTGTTATCCTTATTTTGACCTGGACATATCTATGCCATTTTCTATAGATGTGGATAATCCCCTCCCCCCCCACCCAGTCTTAAAGCTTTGCTTGGGGCACTGAGAGAAGGTTAGTTACCTAGTCAGGAAGTCCTGGATTCAGAACTCCCTCTCTGAAAACTTACTGAGAAAGTCACTTCGATTCTCAGTATACTAAGTAATTCTCTAAAACTATGTATCTGACCTTGGTAGAGCTGTATTGGTCAAGAGAGTCACCAAGCCAAGAGTTCTCTACATCAAGAAGATCAAAAGTCCAGATCCTTATCTTATGTTTCTCCATCTCACTCCTACACTCACATATAGATGTTATTATTCTGATATGGACCAAAAGATATACCTTTCAATTAATTACTCTAATGGAAGATGAATCTTCAAGGACCATGGGCACAAAGCACAAAACAAAGCAGACAGTTGGGAAAAAAAGGACCAAAGTTTTGAAGCTGGTCCAAATAAAGCCACCTGGCTCCAAAGCAGATTTGCAATAGTTGAACAATACATTGCTTCAACATAAATCCAGTAGCCCTGCTCTTTTGGAGCCAGAAAAGATCCCAGGGGGCCAGCAGGAGATAGCTCCTCTGTGTTAGCAGCATCTGTTTATTCATCAACCACTCAAGAAGGGATGGAAGAACTACCATTCCTCTGTCCATAGACCTTCAGATTAATGCACCTACAAGAGGCTTTCATCCAGAGCCAGCCTGCAGCTGGCCATTAGGAGGAAATTATTTAAGAGCAAGGTCATGGTTGGCCTCACTTGTTAGCAGGCTGAAAATGAAACTGGAATTGGACATCCTAAGGAAAATTGTCTGGGACTTCTGTGGCCAACATGGAGAAGAAAGTTGAGCCCATGAATATTACAATCATTGAAACACCAGAATGTATTTTGGCTTCCATTCTTAAATGATAGGAACTAGGACTGGTCCACAAATTGTATCTCAGAAGTCAAATTCATAGGATCTTAGATTTAGATATTGAAGGGTGTTCTGTGGCCATTTGCTCCATCATCATTTTATAGAAGAGAAAACATAAGCTGAAAGGTTATCTGATTAGCCCAAAGTCATGCAGGTAGTTAATCAAAGAGGCAGGATTTCAAACCCCATCATCTGACTGCAAATCCAACACTCTCCATGGTACCATCCTGCTCTTTCTCTACTTCATCTCTCATTTCAAGATTATTTGCCTTTGAGAGGCAGTGTGAGTCCAACTGAAGGAGCACTTTATTTGTAGTCAGATGACCTGGATTCTAATTGCATTTCCATCATTTCCTTCCTCTGTGAATGTGGGAAGATCAGGAAATATTTCTGGGGCACATTTCCTCATCTATAAAATGACATGTTGGATTAGATATTTTCAAGGTATCTTTTAATTCAAAAATATCATGACTTTTTTTTCTACATCCTCTTCAATTCCAACTGTGATCAGCTACTTTTCAGTGCCCCTTCTAAGAGAAGGTGATGAATGGAGGATCATCTAGTAAGCCAGTTCTCTCTAGTGCATTTGAGATCCTGCTCCTCTCTCCCAGAAAAACCCCACAATATATTTTAATCAAAGAATAGAAGTTGGAGACTTGTCTTTGCAACAAATGGTAGTTAGTTACTTTTTAAAACAACATTAGTATCTGAAAGGAGGGATGAGTGGAACATTGTCATCCTTATCATGCCAAATAGCTGTCTACTCTTCCTATGTTGATGACTATGTTGTAGCCTACTTGGGGTGTTATTTTCACTCATTTTATTTTTCCTGTCACTTTTAGTTTGAATTATATAGAACAAGATTCAGAATTCATAGTATTGTAAAAATTGCTGTAAGTGAAATCCTCATTTTATAGATGATGAATATGAAGCTCAGAGAGTTGAAAAGAGGCCCAAATTTCATGGATAAAAGCAACAGAATCGTCATTCTGACTCTCAACCAGGGATGCTTCATTACCTTTCTTCTCTAGGATTTCCTTTCCTCAGCATAGCAGAGAGGGTACCACCCAGCACTGGCAGAGTAAGTTTCTTCATTGGGAGTTACTCATACCAAAAAACTCATGGGTCTGGTCCTTCCAAATAGTGTTATTGTTTCTAGACAGGGAAATAAGGAAAATGGTTAGGTATGATCATGAGAGATGGGCATTCACTATACTTCTGATACACTTGCCCCATCACTATCTTTACCCATTGTCCATTCCTATGGTGTATTTTCTTCTTGCACGTAGCTATTGTCTGACTTCAACTGAGACTTTCTAAGTCTCCTTGATTATAGTACTTAGGTTATACTTGGAATCTTCTTGTCTTTCTCTTGCTCTCTATTTGAAACTAATGGTGATAGGGAACAAGTGCCAGGGTTCATTTTTTGCTTTCTAAGACTTTTTACATGTTTTTATAGATCTGGAATTTTTCTGAGGAAAAAAGAGTAAAATAATATTCATTTGGACTCAGGTACTTGGAGAACTAGTGTCGTGCAATGAGCAGGGGATCACCTATGAAGCAAGAACACCTCAGCACAATTTCTTAGATCTGCCATTTAATGACTGAGTAACATTGGAGAAGTTCAGTCACTGTTCCACTTCTTTTGTCTTATCTTTTAAAAAATGCTAGGTGATTTCTGGGGACCTTTTAAACTCTGACATTCTGGGATTTTATAATAATTCCTACACCATACTTGATTCTTCTGATCATTGTTTAATGGTTAGGGCCTGGGTCAGAGTCAGCATGAATTAAAATGGAAGTTTGGGCTACTTTGCAATTTATTCAACTCCCTAGAATCTGGGTGAGTATATTGTCTATGTCAGTCTGATTCTCCTGAGAAAGTCATGTAAGCATTTATGTGGGTAGGATGGCAGATATCTCCTGCCATACAGCCCATGGAAGTGCCCAGAGTTCCATTTTGCAAAGGTAATGGATACTATTTTCTAATGGGAGGCTAGCATGACCTTAAAATTTCTAAGCTTTAATTTGTGCCACATTCTGCCACACTGACTTATGGGTAATTGAAATTTGACTTTCTGTGTGTGATGTGTGTGTCCGTGTGTGTGTGAGAGAGAGAGATGGGGATAGAGAGAAAGAGGGGGGAAGAGAAGGAGGGAGTGAGAGAGGAGGGGGAGGGAGGGAGGGAGAGAGAAGAAAGAGAGTCATCTTACTGAGTTTTTGAAAGTTTTCCAAAATTCTTTACAGATCTCACTTCATTCAAGACTCCCAATAACCTTGGGGAGTAGACACTACCACTTCCATTTTACATGTGAGGAAACTGAGACTTTGACATGTTAAGTGACTTGTGAGTCAAAGTAAAAGGAAGTGAAAGGGTTTGAAGTTAACTCTATCTAAAATCAAGTAGAGCCCACTGTCCCCCTGTCACACGACTCTCAGGTATAGACTAGGAGAATACAGAAAAATGAGTGCAGAGTCAACCTGGCCCACCTCCTCCTACAGTTCAGTTCGGTCACACCATTTTAGAGCCTGAATCCAGCCCAGTTTCCAGTCATGTAGCCAGGTTTTCTGCTGATGTGAGCTTCTAGGTAAGTGCCCTGAAATGATCTTTACCTTTGTTTATTTGATTTCTCTGATTTCTCAGCTTCCATGGCCCCTGAACCACTTGACTTGTGGGCTGAAGGGGAGACAGGAATCTTTAACACTTGAATCATCTCACTTAAGGCTTATGAGGAAAAAAAACAACACCAACTCAGTTTTGTCAGTGGGAAAGTATGCAGGCAGTTGGGAGGAATGAAGGTAATTAAAGGGAGATATCACATCCAGGAAACTTCGTGGTGACAAGTTGTTTTACTGAAGGATGCTGGGAAATCTTCAAATCAGCTGAAGTGGCAGAGATAAGGTGCCCCAAGGCAAACAAATAGAAAACAACCTGCACCAAGAGCAGCAGCTGGCTAAGTGCAGGGAATTGTAGGGGAAGGCAGCAGCTTTCCTGATTGTTTTGGGATAAGCCATGACAGAGATGGCATTTCCTACTGAAGATGCTATGTGGTCTGAAAACCCCATGTCCCCCTGAACCCAAGGCCATCATTTTAGAAAAACTGAGATCCTCCTTTTAACCACATTGCCCTATCCCTCTGCCACTGTCATGTCTGCCTTTGTGTAAGATCTTTTTCTTTTCTGAATTCATACTGAGATGGAAGGAAGCAAGAGAGGACCAAAGAGAAGAGGGGAGGAAGGAAGAAAGGAAAGAAGGAAGAAAGGAAGGGAAGAAGGAGAAGAAGGAGAGGAAGGAAGGTAAAAGGAAAGAGTGAAGGAAGGAAAGGAGGGAGGGAGGAAGAAATAAAGGAAGGGAGAGGAGGAAGAAAAAAGGGAGGAAAAGAAGAAGGAAGGAAGGAAACAAGAAAGGAAAGAAGGGAGGGCTGATGGAAGGAAGGAAAGGAGGGAAATATGATATTGGATTTTACAATCACAATGTTTGTAATTATTTTGTATATGCAGAGTGTTCTTGTTTGGGACACACTGTTTTTTGGGAGCAATGTCATCTTATCAAGGCCAGTCATGATCTCTGCAACTTCTGGACTGAAAATATGGCTCTTAATTTACTAAGCCATGTTGTCTATCATGACACTTACTGAAACAGTTTTGAATTGATGCAAATTTCCTAGGCTCACCCAGCTAATATGGGTCAGAGGTGGGATATAAATCCAGGTCTCCCTTATTCTTATTGTCTGTAACTCTACTCCCCTGACTTTGCTGTGGGCACAGCAGCAACTTAACAACTCATCATGGAGGCCAGAGCAAAAAAATCCAAGATGACAGTATTGTCAAAAGTCCCCTCACAAAGTCAAAGGATATTAACAAAGTTTTTTAGAGGAAAACATTCAAGCTTTCAACAGTCATAAGGGAAAAAATATTCTGAATCGCTAACATTTTTTAAAAATACAATTTAGAATAAATCCAAGACTCTAACTCACACTTTATGTTGACAAAAAGGGTAAATTACAAATTTGTGCTGGGTTATGAGTAAACAGATATATTAACACACTGTTATTGGACCTGTGAAATGTCCCAGCTATTCTGAAAAGCATTTTGGAAGTAAACTCCCAAAGTTACTAAAGTAATTTTGACCTAGTGATGCTAGTGTGTGTGTGTGTGTGTATGTGTAAAACCTCTTTTTGGGTAATAAATGCTGATAGTAATCTATTAACTAAATGATTGCCCCTCAGTTGGGGAATGAGTGTAATCACAGACTACTAAATCATAAAATGTGACGAGGGGTTTCCTAGAAATCTGGAAAGATTTGTATGAACTGATGAAGAGGCCAGTACACAAAACAAGGTACGTGATTTATACAATAATAATAACATTGTTTTGTAATGCTTGGACCATGAAAAATTTTATCAACATTTTGCTTTTCTTCCTTTACAAATTACTAGGAAAATAATAAGGAAAGAAGATTCATTTTTGTTAATAAGAAAGAAAGAGAGAGAAAGAAAGACAGAAAGACAGAAAGAAAGGAAGGAAGGAAGGAAGGAAGGAAGGAAGGAAGGAAGGAAGGAAGGAAGGAAAGAGGGAAGGAAGGAAGGAAGGAAGGAAGAAAGAAAAAGAAAGAAAGAAAGAAAGAAAAAGAAAGAAAGAAACACAAGCCTTCTGTGATGAGACTACTTGTTCACCAACAGATTCTACCTCTGGGCAGTGGTTCGAACCTGGAAGACAAATCATTTTTGCCTAAGAACAGTAGCTGGATAGTAGTGGTTAAAGTGCTGAGCCTGGAGTCAGAAAAAACTGAGTTCAAAACGACCTTAGATATTTACTAGCTGTGTGACCCTGGGAAAGTCACTTAACCTCTGTTTACCTCAGTTTCTTCAACTGCAAAATGGTGTAATAATACAACTTCACAGCATTATCATGAGGACAAAGGAAGATAATGTAGGTAGAGTGCTTACCACAGCATCTAGTACATAGCAGGTGTTACATAAATGCGATTCCTCTCCACCTTAAGAACACAGAAGTAATTATAGGCATTTGTGAACCATCTGCTCTATACAAATCACTGCAGCCTGTTCCTGGGTTACAAAGACTAAAAGGAGACTTGTTGCTCTTCTGGGTGTTTACATTCTATCAGATTAAAAAAAATAGACCTATATAAGTATAAACGCAGCACATGTATGCAAGCTAAGCATAAGGTAGTAAATACCAAATAAACCTAAGGTATTTAGGACAAGTAGGAGAAGACAGAATAAAGACACTTGAGAATAGGTGGGAACCAATATTCATTTAGCTGTTTCCCAGATGTTTACAACTTACTACCTGTCTAGACCATAAAGTCCATGAGAGAAGGGACGATATTTGCCCTAAACTGTGAAGCTCCCCCAGCACGCAGTGCAGTTCTTTACAATTAGTGAGTGCTTTCAAAGACTTGGTGAATGAATGGATTTATATGTTCAAATTCAGTTTAAAACTACTCCCAAGGGATCTGGGCCTCAAAATGGCTTCAAATACAGTTTCTATCATCAGAAAAACTGTTTTAAGAAAATGGTTACTATAGCATGATTTTATGCAGAAACTCCACTAGTAAATTGTATTTATTGTATTGACTTGGGTTATAGAAATGAAAATGGCCTCAGTGGCCCATGTGCCAAGGAGGGGTATACTACTCTGAGCTCTGCCATCTAGCAAGGTAGGTGCTGAAATGCTGTGCTTTCTTTGCACACTAAATTATTGTCCCTTATTAGGTAAAAGGAAAAATCTGGCTACAGGGATGCAATGGGATTGGGGGCTGCAAGATTGTCAGGCTCTTACCTTTCCATCTGAATCAGGTGGAGAAAAAACAAAGGGAAATGTCTCCCCCTGTCTTTGTGAGATCAAACATCAGTTAGACACGTGGCTTCCTGCTTATCTTGGATATCTCAATCACCTGTATATCACCTGTATATCTCAATCACCAAGAACATCCTTCCTGACAGGTTTGTGCAGTGAGTATTTTCACCTTTGGGAGAGTCTGATTATCAAAGGTATCAGCACTATGGCAAAGGGTAGTGGCGGAAGGTGAGACCTGGGAACTGAATCAATGTTATGGAAAGTGATAATTCTGTGTTGTGTATCTCTCAGCCAGAGGGACCATCGTTATGAATGTATTAGGGTGGCATATAATGAGAGAAGTAAGGAAGGCAGAGAGTCAGCCTTTCTGCCACAGTGATAAACCACTCATTATTTTCTAACTTTGCGACAGTTGGGGAAGCTTTTAGAGAGAAATGGATATTCAGGTGAACTTTATATAGGGAATGACTGCAGTCTTTATTAAGTACTGATGATGGAACAGAAACTGTGTAAGTCTTTGGCGGTAAGAAAACAAAAGAAGAAGAAGTGAAATAGCTTTTGCTTCTGGTGGAAAAATCTGTTCATCTGTATATACATTATGAAATATATGTATTTAATATACACACATGCATGCATACATACATATATAGTCATGTAGAAGGTATATATGGATATATGTAATATCAGTGATCTTATCTATAGGTGTGTATATGTACACACATAGGAAACATATGTATTTAATATAGTATACATACATGTACATATATGTATATATAGCCATGTAGAAGGTATATATGAAGGGAAATATACATACATATATGTATGTAATACAAGTGATCTTATCTATAGGTGTATGTATATATACATATATGTGTGTAATATGCATATAACAATGACAGAGATGGCTCTTTAATGAAAAAAATTTACTTTTTTCTAACGAAATTCCAGGATAAAATAGCAATATCACTATGAATAGATTGATCATCTATATAAGATTGATCATTTCTATCAAATGAAATGCAAATATAAAACATGAATGAAAAGAAATTGAAAAACCTAGGTAATATAATATGATATGATATATACACATATACATACACACACATATATATAGATAGATATATACATACATGTATATATTATACACACTATGCATATATGTGTGTATATGTGCATATCAGGGTCCATAGAGAAAAGAGAATTAAGAAAGGTAGATGTCATTTAAAAAGGATGGACAGGAGGTTTCACTGTTATGCACACGTTTGTGTTATCTGTAGATTAATTATTGGGGTAACTTGGCCAAAAAACCAATGGATATTTATGTTTCTTATCATTACAATATAGATGCTACATGATACTGCCCACAGTGTGTTATGAAGCAGTAGAACAAACTTCGAAGGGATCCAATTGAACTCTCCTTACTGCCCAGCATGATTCTGATGGCATAGGCTTCCTGCAATTTTCCCCTCCAAGTATATACGTGTGTGCCTTCCTCATAAATGGGGAGTTATCTAATAGAGTGTGAGCCAAGTGTGTTTCCCTAAGAATTTCTGATGGTTGGAGGTCATCAATTTCCAGCTGGAAGGGGCCTTATACATGATCTAGTCTAGCTTCCATTTTACTGATAAAAGAATGAAAGCCCAGGCAAGTTAAATGAGTCCAAGTGAACAAGCATTTATTAAGGCCTTATATGTACCAGGCACTTCGCTATGTTCCAGCAGAGGCAGCATATAAAATGCCTAGATTTTATATGTTTTTATAATCCTGTTTTATATTTACATTTCATTTGATGGCCTTTCTGTAGATGATCAATCTATTTATGATTGCTATATTATCCAGGAATTTTGCTGAAAAAAATAACTTAGTTTCATTAAAGATTCATCTCCATCATTTTTTACAAGAGGCTGGTCAGGACCTTGGGGGTCTGCACTGCTTAATGATACTATTAAGTGGCAATTTCCTTAAACTACAGACAAAAGACTACAAGACTCTGAGAGGAATGCCCAAAGGACTCAATCATAAATAGTGACTCAAATGTCAAAGGTTACCCTAGAACAAAGATAGTGTTCAAATCAGATGGGAAACATTCAAGCCATCATGCTTAGTTTTCAGGAATGGTCATTAATTCCTTCTGTAAACATTCTTATCTTAAAAATTGGAATAAAATGTTTGTCCTGCTACTCTTTCTGGAAAATCCCTGGATTAGTATAGCACTCTAAAGGCTACTCTTGGAATCAGTCCTCACGTTGGCAGGCCAGGTCACCAACTCTCAGGGTCCTAGAGGTAACACTAATGGGTTACAGCTAATATTTCATTACTAGCTCTGTGATCCTAGCCAAATAATTTAAGGTTAACATCTGGACCTCACTTTTTCATCTGGAAAACGCAGCATTTGGAGTGCGTTGTCTTTAAAGTCCATTCCAGGTCTAAATTATCGATCACATGATCCTCTAATCTCATTGTAACTTGTCAGCGCTGATGGCATGCTTTCCACTAAAAATCAGCTAAACATAACTCACTGATATTTCCTAGGATGACATTATCAAGAATAGCAGTAAGAAAACATTCCACCTAAAAAGTCTAGGGTGTACTTTCTTATAAATATAGTCAATGGGGGCGGAGCCAAGATGGCGGAGTAGAAAGACTCACATTTGCTAGCTCCGAACCCACAGCCCATGGATTCCCTCTAAAAAGAACTCCTGACAAATTCTGGAACAGTGGAAGCTGCGCAGAAACACAGTGAAGGAGATTTCCGTTGCAGAGAGCCCTGAAAAACCGACCACAAAGGTACCCCGGATGGGAGCGGAGCCCTGCCCTGCGGAGCCCTCCCCTCCCCCTGCTCTGGCCTCACCACACTGAGAGGAGCGAGCAGACCCAAGCAGGCGTCAGGGACCTGAATCTCCGGCGCCGTGAAGGTCCCTCCACCCACAGACGCACAGGTCAGTGAGAGAGACGGGCTGAGAGGGGAGCAGGGTATCTCTGGGACTCGAACCCCCTTGGGAGGCGGCGGCTGCGGCAGAGGTGGAGACAGCTCCGCCAGACGCTTCCAAATCTCTGCATAACCCCCTGAGGGAAAGAGCCTGAGAGGCGGCCCCGCTCCCACCTGAGAACCAGCAGATAAGCTCCCATTGAAGAGCAGTCAAGACTGCTGCCAAAAGCCCTGAGGTTGGGGAGCAACATTTGAATCCCAGACCCCAAGCACTAGCTGGGTGGACCTAGGCTGGGGTGGAGAGGACTCTCATAAGTCAAGTAACTGGCTGGGAAAATGCCCAGAAAAGGGAAAAAAAACTAAGACCATAGAAGGTTATTTTCTTGGTGACGAGAGGATTGCGCCATTCCTCTTTGAGGACGAGGAGATCTGCTTACCATCAGGTAAAGACATAGGAGTCAACGCCTCTGTATCCCAAATATTTGAAATTGATACCCCATGGGCTTAGGCCATGGAGGAGCTCAAAAAGGATTTTGAAAATCAACTTAGACAGGTGGAGGAAAAACTGGGAAGAGAAATGAGAGAGATGCAAGAAAAGCATGAAAAACGGGTAAATACCTTAATAAAGGAGGCCCAAAAAAATGCTGACGAAAATAGCACCTTGAAAAATAGGCTAACCCAATTGGCAAAAGAGGTTCAAAAAGCCAATGAGGAGAAGAATGCTTTCAAAAGCAGAGTTAGCCAAGTGGAAAAAGAGGTGCAAAAGCTCACTGAAGAAAATAGTTCTCTCAAAATTAGAATGGAACAGATGGAGGCCAATGACTTTCTGAGAAACCAAGAAATCACAAAACAAAACCAAAAGAATGACAAAATGGAAG
>JAQQSK010004889.1:0-16998 GCA_028658325.1 Potorous gilbertii
AAGTCTGACTGAGTCTCTTTAGGGCTCAAGAAAATTCTTTGGCTCCACATTGCCTTTGGGATAAAATAGAAACTCAGCTGTTTGACATTTAAAACTTCTCACGATTGTAGCTATCTTTCTTAGCTGATTACACATGATTCTCTTCCCATACTCTATTATCCAGTCAAACTGTCTGGCTTACTGTTCCTTGCATATGTTGTTCCATCTCCCACTTCCATGCTTTTGTTTAGGGCTATTGCTCATCCCTGGAATACTCTTCTTTCCAACTTTTATCCCTTAGGACTCTTAGCTCCCTTCAAGACTCAGTCCACAAACCCTCTCCTTGATGATATCCTTCTGGATTCCTTCAACTGTCGATCCCTCCTCAACTCCACCCAAAGAGCATCTATTTCATTTGTGTAAAATCTCCAGAATAACCAATGGGCCTCAAACCTAGGTGAGTTAGGGAGGTGTCTATTAAAAATACAAAAATTACTTCCTTCTTCCAGCTGAATAAGCAGATGAGAACAATTTGTTCCACCAGATACAAAGGCAGCTAAAGCAGGCACTGTGGAGAGCTCAGGGCTTGGTCAGACATCAAAGACGCCAAGGTCATCGACAACATCTTGGGGCACTGCCAATCATTTTGACTTTTGTTTTACCGCTGGATTTCGACGACTCTGGAAAAGAGTAAGGCTTATGACTTTGGCAAAATCAAGACAGCGTCTGTGATGGCAATGGTCTTCTTCGAAAATGAAAAACAACATATATCTTGTATTTACTAATCTGTAAACACCACCACCATAATAACGAAAGCTCCACATGGCAAAGGATTATTTGTATTTCTGTATATATCAGTACATATACTTGGGACAGACAAGGAATATCAGCAATGAGTTGAGCTCAGAGTTGAACAAAGAAGAAGAGATATCTAGAGAGCCTTCAGGAAGTTGCAAAGCTCCTTTAATGATCTCAAGCTTTCCATGAAAACAAAAGCCAAACATTTTGAATATGAGTATTCTATTACTGTTGTTGTATGATTGACATACATGGAACATAATAATCTCTGAAGAAATAAAAATTGAACAGGGTTCAATTGAAAGACCCCTGGTGGATGGGAGAAGGTAGGGACATGTAATCATTAAGGAATTCCACAAAACAAAAGCAAAAAATACCAACAAGTCATCAAAAAAATTCTTAGCTGCACTATAACAATGAATTGAAACCAACAGGATGAAATTTTACATTTAACATAGATAAGAGAGACAGGGTGATTGTAGTGGCCAGACTTGAAGCCAGGATGTCCTGGGTTTAAGCCTAGCATTTGTCAGATACCAGTCAAGTAACCTCTGAGTGTTCTAAACAGCTCTATGAAACTATAAGCTGCAGAGAATGTATCAATCTCTTTGAAAGTCTCCTATACCACTGGTAGTCTTCTACACCACTGAAATCAGAGATCCAATTACTATCTTAATGTGTAAATTATTGCCTTGAGTTTCAAAATATCAGTTGCTTAGGTTTAGTAGATAAGGATACTTGGATTAATAACAATTTATTTGAAAAAGAGATGGTAGTCTCAGGCGACCACAATTTCAATATGAATTAATAGTATGGCACAATTGTGAAGATACTCAATGAAAATAGACTGCATTGATAGACCTATAATATCCAGATCCAAGGAAGTGATTCTATTCCTGTTGTCTATGATGATGAGTCTGACCATTGAGAAGCCTTGCGCCTAGTTCTGCATGCTCTGCTTCAAGCTTGGGGCTGACAAACTAGAGAACATCAAGGGGAGGGTGAACAGGATAATGAGGGGTCTAGAAATTGGATAATGTGAGCAGTGATTTTTAAACTAAATATAAATATATCTTGATACATTTTATTTTAAAAATTACTTACATTTTTCACTGTATCCTTCCCTGAACCCTCTCCCATCCGTTGTAATAACTTGTAATAAAAATGGAGAGCCATCCAATGTAATCATTTTTTTTGAAGAAGAAAGAAATAAAAACATATCCACAGACCACTAAACTAGTCTAGTAGTTCACTAACTAGCATACTAAAAAAGGATGACACTGTTGGTAGTTCCCCCCACCCATAATCTCTCAATTCTTCAAAGAAGCAGAGAGAGGTGCCTTCTTATATCTCTTCTTTGAGACCCCAACTTACTTTTTATAATTTCCCCAAAATACATCTTTGATTATTTTGTGGCTCTTATTTTATCTGTTGGCGTTGTTATAGTCATTGGACATATTACTTTCCTGATTTTCTTTACTATATTCATTTTGCATCAGTTCATATAAGTTGCTCCAGACTTCTCTGGATTCATCATCTTCATCATGTCTTTACAGCATAGTAATACTCCATTACACTCATGTATCCTTATTTATCTATTTATCATTCAATGAATGTCTCGTTTTCTTTGTTACTACAAAACGTGCTGCTCCAAATATTTGGATGTATATAGGGTCTCTCCTTTTGTCACTGAGTTCCTTGGAGTATATTCCTAACAGGAAGATCTCTGAGTCAATGGGTATGGGCATTTTAGTCACTTACTTTGCATAATTCCATATTGATTTCCTTCCCTCTAGGACTGCCTTTGGGTATCATGGGTTCATTGCAATGGACTTTACAGAGGCACTAGGCAAAGAGAAGGAGGTTATGCTAAACCCTTTAATTGAATTTAAATTTAAAAAAAAAGAATGAACAATCCTGAGAGTAAAAATAAAGTGTGTCCTAGAAAAGGACTGTTTTCAAAAAATAATTAACTTCTTATTAATATTTCATTGAAAGAACACATTGTAAATCAATATTAGTTGATAGTGAGCTTTTGTTCTAGAAGCTGTAAAAAAGATCCTTGGGCCAGGCTGGATTATATGGAACATCCATGACAAAGTCAGTGTGCTCTAGAGTCAATCTGAGCAGTCAGACTCAGACCAATCAGGTAGCCTTTAGGGCAAGGGAGGGAAAAAGACAAATCAGCCAATATTGCTACTGTAATTCCACGGGTATGGAAAATCATAGCATTTCTGCACAATTCATTAGTCTTTATTTAGTCAAAGATTGTAAACTTACAACTCTAGAGCTGAAAGTGACCATGGAGGTCAGCCAGTCTAACCTCCTCATTTTGTAGATGGGGAAACCGAGGCCCAGAGAGTTTAAGTGACATAGGATCATAGGCTGATAAATCTTGAACTCTAAGTAACCTCAAAAGCCAAAAGTCCAACTCCTTCATTGTATAAATGAATAAACTGAGGTCAAGGAACTTGGCCAAGATTACAGGAGTATTGTTAGAGGCAGAATTCAAATTTAGGTTCCCTGGCTCTAGAATCTTACTTTATGTGTGTGTATGTGCGCGCGCGCGCGCGTGTGTGTGTGAGTGAAATATCTTTGAACTAGATCCATAGTATATAATTTATTTGGGATGAAAGCATCAGTCTTTTACAAAGTTCTTCATCAAAAATCTTCATTTCAAGGATCTACAAGATTGGTGGAAACACTTGAATGGTAATTGAATGAATAAAATCAGAATTTCTCCAGTCATGTTACTAGAGAAAAAAAGAATGGGTTGGCTAAATGTGATGTGACATGTAATAAGTACAAAATGATTCATTTCATGTCTAACTATCCATGACAAGGGAATCCAATTGAAGATCCTAAAACAGGATCATAAAGTTTAACTTACTCTGGAAAATCACAAAAAGGGAAGACTTAAGTGCAAATTTTGCATCATACATTTACTACTTGTGTGACCCCAGGCAAATTACCTTAACTCTCTGAACCTTGGGGTTTCTCACCTTTGGGGGAAGGGTTGAACCCAATGACCTCTAAGCTCCCTTTCAGCCATAAATCTATGCTCCTAGAAGAGCAGGACAGAAAGCATCTGGTTAATTACATTTAGTTCAAGTTCAAGACCACAATACCACTCAGACTGCTATGGTCTCACCTCTTTCTCGGTCCAATTTTAACCTCAAAGTTCAAGTTTTCACTTCTACATGAATGACTTCCCCATCCAATCCAGTCTCAAATCTTATTCTTCACTCTCAACTTCTGCTGAACTTATTCTCTCGTGCCAAATACAGATCATAACATTTAGATGGGAAGGGACTTTAGGGATCATCCAATGCTAGGATCCTGAGTTTGGAGAATCATTGGATTGTGGAAAAGATGGGAGAAGTGATATCATCTGACCTTGTGATTATAAAAAGAAATAAATAGCTGCCTAGGTACTTGGTTTTTTGTCTCTGATTTTGTCTTTGGCTATTCTCTCCTTGTCTTATGACTGATGTTAGTGTTAATGTTAGTTCCCTGGAGCAAGGGTTCAAGTCTTAAACTTTCTTTTTCTGTGTCTACACAATGATAAGAAAAGTTTCTGGAAGGTCATCTGACATCTCCCTGTATTAACTAATCATCATTAAAAAGCTGGTACTAATCTTGAGTTTTTCTGATGTGTCTGAATTACAATGTGAGCACTATGGGTGTAGAACTGTGTTTTTACCTTCCATTGTTTTCCAGTGATTAGTATTGATGCATAATAGGGAGTTGGTTGACTGGCAGAAGGGGTGTAAATGCTGTCAGAACCTTCTAGATTTCAGTGTTTGAGGCTCACCATAGCCTAAGTCCAGCTCTGGATGGATGGACCAGAGATACACTGTGCATCTGCCATATGGGGATGTAGTAAAATGAAAGAAAACCAAAACATTGGGTTCAAATCCTGGCTCTGGCATTTGCTAGATGTGTGATCTTGGATAAGTCACTTGACATTGATGGTCTTTCTTTAGTTTTCTCATCTAAGAAATGAGGACATTGGACTTAAATGATCTCTAAAGTTCCTCCCAGTGCTAACATTCTGTGTTCCTATGACCAACCTTGCTAAGTTCTGAGAAGTCATCACTGTTTTGGCCAAAGGGTGATCTGTGTAGGGGGAGATGGGAGGGAATCTTTGAAACAGTAAATTATTTGGAATACAGCTATTAGTTACAGGTTAGTACTTAGATATTTCTGCAAATCTATTTCTACATTCGGATTTCAGAAATACAAATATCTCTATCTATGTATTTGTAGGGCTGTATCTTATTTGTGTTTATCTGTTTCCTGTGCCTTCTTTCTCTGTTGCTCTCTTTCTATTTCTTTCTTTCTTTCTTTCTTTCTTTCTTTCTTTCTTTCTTTCTTTCTTTCTTCCTTCCTTCCTTCCTTCCTTCCTTCCTTCATTCCTTCTTTCTTTCTTCCTTTCTTTCTTTTTCTTTCTCTTTCATATGCACATGTTTAGAGAAATAGATAAGATATATGACACATATGTGTCCATATCTAGACCTCTGTATCTCTGCCTCTTTACTTACATTATTTAATTTGAGCTTTGCAACAATCCTGTGAGATACTTACTGTTGGGCACATTATACCCATTTTACAGATGAGACATCTGAGGCTTAGAAAGATTAAGCTATTTGCCCATAATCATTCTGCTGTTATGAGTCATAGGGGAGATTTAAAACTTAAATCTCTGATTCCAAGCCAAGAATTATAACAAGCCAGCATCTCAATAGGCATGTACATTGCTCAGACACACTAATCATTTGAGTATGCTTTCAAATACTTTTATAAAGGGTATTTTTTCATACCCTATATTCTCTGGGAGCCCTTAAAGTTTAGAAAAGAAAATATGTGTACAGATATTGATAAGGAGGGCAGCTAGGTGACTCAGTGGAGAAAGTACTGGTGTCAGGAAGGACTGAGTTTAAATCCAGCCTAGTTGTGTGACCTTGGCAAGTCAGTCAATCTTTGCCTGCCTCAGTTTCCTCAAATGTAAAAAAGGAATAATAATAACCCCCACCTCTCATGATCATTGTAAAGGATCAAATAAGATAACATCTGTAAAGTGCTTTGCAAACCTTTGAGCTCCGTATAAATGTAAGTTACTACTATTAGCTATTATTAAGAATGATGATGGTGGCTATGATGTCAAACAAACAATTAATTCCCAAAGACTGGTGAAAATAAACCTTCATCACCAAGAAAGCAAAGTATTTTTTGTTATCTAATTAAGTAAAATGCCAACTAGAGGCCTGTGAACCTGTCCCTGGCATCTCCATTCGAGGATGCTCTGGGAGGCAGAAGTCAGTCTAATTGGAAAGCCCACTGTTCTTAGCATCAAGCTTCTGTCAGTCTAATGAGGGAAGTAAATATTATGTTGAGAACCCTGCTGTTGACTGTTTCTCTACCCAAATGAAGCCACCTAGTGAATCAGACTCTGGGAGGTGGGCTCTGACAGTGCTTGCTTCTGAACTGGATGTGAGAGAAATCACATCAGTATCATTTCTTGGCATCTGTATTGCTCAAAAACTGATGAGGGGAGAGCAGGGGGTTGGCCGACTCCCTTGTGAGCCCTGAGGAGCATCTTTGAATGTCACTGTTGCTCAGCATCAAAGCCATATCCATTCTCTGGATTCACAAACTCAGAAGAAAGTCGTATCAGTGAGGCAGCCTTCTCAAAAGATTGCAGAATGTCATCCTTTTCCCATTCCCATACATGAACATGTATGACCAAAGATTCTGATAGAATTCCATTGAAGGATGAACTACAGACAATTGAAGGCACAGTGGATACAGTGTTGGGCTTGAAGTCAGGAAGAATTAAATACAAATTTAACCACTGATCTTTACTAGCTGCGTGACCCTCAGCAAGTCACTTAACCCTGTCTGCCTCAGTTGTCTCAAAAATAAAATGAGGACAACAGCACCTAGCTCGCTGAGTTGCTGTATCAAATGTGATAGTATTTGTAAAAATAGCACAGTGCCTGGCATATTGTTGGTGCTATATAACTTTTTATTTCCTCCTCTCTCTGACCTTATTTTTGAAAACAATTAGTTGAATTGGTATGATGGATGGAACATGACACTAAGAATCATTGGATACAATATTCATCTAGGACCCCAGAAGACCTAGGTTGAAATACTACCTCTGACATTTACTAACTAGTTTCATAACCTTTGATAAGTTTCTTAAGTTCCCTATGACTCAGTTTCCTCATCTGTGAGTTGAAATTGAGTTCCTTTTAGCTCTACAACTATAAGCCAGCTGGAAGGGAACCTCTCACATGGTTAGTCATTTTTTAGTCCTGTCCAATTGTTCAAGACCTCATGTGAGATTTTCTTGGCAGAGATACTAGAGTGATTCTCCATTTCCTTCTCCAGATCATTTTACAGATGAAGAAACAGAGGCAAACAGGTTTAAGTGATTTGCCTTGGATCACACAGCCAGTAAGTGCCTGAGGCTGGATTTGAACTCATAAAAATGAGTCTTTCTGACTTCAGACTCAGCCGTGAAAAAATTGACACTATCAAACAGAAGCTTCTCATTTCATAAATGGAGAGCTGAGTTGAGAGAGGTGACTTACCCAGGATAACGTTAAGGGGAGATTTGAATTCAGGTCTCCTTGACTTGAAGACCGTCATCTAATATACCCTACCATACCACCTCTAGAGACCTGGCAGAGCAAATAGCTGTATGACCTAGACCTTCTCAGACTTCCTTTGCTCCACTAGAAGAGAATAGGGTTTTTAGACAACCTTTCAGCTCTAACATCCTATGATGTGATGAGTGGTAATTGCATTGCCAGCACAGTGTCTGGCACTTAGACATCATTATTGCCCTGGCAATGTATGAGCCAGTGCTCAGCATATACTCAATGTATAACCCACCCTTGACATGGATAGACTGGCTTTGGGGCAAGAAGGACCTGCCTCTCATACACACTGACCACGTAGATTCAGTTCACCTCTCACTGCTCCAGAGAGCTCTCAGAGAGCTCTTATAATGCAAAGTTCTTTGAGAGGAGGAATTGTTTCATTTGTCCTATTTGTCTCACTGGTGCCTAGAAAGGCACTTGGAGCAGAGGAAATGCCCAGGACATTCATCTAATGTGATTGACAGCTTGCAGAAGGGTTGCCAAAAATACACGGTAGGGAGAGTTCCTTTGTCAATGAAATCGCAGGTGTGCACTTATTCCCCAAATCTTATTGCTTTGCTCAATTCAACCTTTTAAGAAGAAATGAAAATAGTTTTATACACAGTCCCCATGCTTTGTGGTAACATATGAAAGTCAGTGAGCTCCAGTGGGAAAAAATGCTAGATTTAGAGTCAGAGAACAGGAGTTCAAATGTGATATCTAGAGGTTATTATCCAATGATTGTGGGGCAGCTAGGTGTCACAGTGGATAGAGTGTTGGGACCAGAGGCAAGAAGGTCCGAGTTCAAATCTGGACTCAGAAACTCAGTAGTTACGAGATCCAGGGAAGCTATCTCATCTCTGTTTGGCTCCGTTTCCTCCTGTGTAAAATGTGGGTAATGACAGAACCTACCACTCAGGGTTTCTGTGATTATCAAAGGAGATATTTGTAAAACACTTAACCCATCTAGCACATAGTAGGGGGCCACCCAAATGCCAGCTATCATCATTATTTTTGCCAATTATGTGATCTTAGATATCTCACTTAACTTCCCTGTGCTTCAGTGTTCTTATCTATAAGATGCACAGTTCAGATCCTTTCCACTTTTAGAGCTCCTGTCTAGTGATGTCATGAGGCAAGTTGGTCTGGGAGAAATAGCACTGGGTCTAATCAGGGGTTATCCATAACCTGTAGACCAAAGATGGATGTAGTCTATGGATACTGAATAATCTGGTCCATGAACTTGGATGGGAAAACATTTTCTTTATTTTCATTTAACATCTCCACTACTTATTTTAAAATATTATTCTGAGATGTGGCCTCTAAGACTCACAAGATTTCCAAACATTCTGTACACACACACACACACACACACACACACACACACACACACACACACGAAAGAAATTATGTTCTAAATCTTTGACGTGAATGAGTTTTGCCTCCTAGTATTTGTGGGATCTTTGGCAAGATAACCTCTCTGGAACTCTAGATAGGAATTCTTCGGTTGTGATGATTTTTTAAATAGTGCCTTGTATACAGGCACAGTATTTTGTTTCATTTTGTTCACCCACTTGAAAATCAGCACAAATACCATCCTATTATCTAGTGTTCTATCAGGCAGGGAATCATAGTTTAGTATGAGAACTTCTTACCCTGGTAGCAAGGCGAGTTATACATTAGATTGTGTTTCATACTAAGAGGGTCTGTTCTTAACTCTTTCTCCTCTTTTCATTTGATTTTGCTCTATTAGTGTTTCCAATGCCAAATAACTGGTTTACTTACATTTTCCTTTTCCAAACCTGCCTCTTTGGTCCCCCATAAACAAAAATAACCATGTTAAATTTAAACCTCAGGAAGAAACAGATGCATATGATGAGGCAAACTCATTCCTCAGTTTTCCTTTGTGGCCGGCTTCCAAAGTTGTCTCATTGGTCCTATAAGAAGATATAAGCAGAATTTATTCCTTACTTTTGTCTCACGTTACACAGTTCTTGAGTGGTGGAACCAGAGATACTCAATAGCCCAGATCCTAGATTTAGAACTTTAGAAGACATTAAATACCACGGAATCCTAGACTGACAGGTGTAAAGGACATTAGGAAGCATCTAGTCCATTACTCTCATTTTAAAGAAAAGCAAACTGAGGTCAGGAGAAGTTAGAGGATCAGTGGTTATAGATTTTTAAGCTGGAAAAGACTATAGATGTTAATGAGTAGGGTCCATTCATTTTGCAGATAAAGAAACTGAGCTCAGACCAAGACCACACAGCGAATAAATGCCTGATGAAGGATTTGAACTCACATCTTCCTGAATTCAAAACTAGCTGCATTACATCATGGTCAAAGACCTAGAACTAGAAGGGACCTTAGAGATACAACTCCCATGTAAGTGAAATGATTTTCCAAGGTCATGTTGATAGTTCTTGGTAGCGCTGGAATTTGAACACACTTTCTATAGTCTCCATATCTGGTAAGTATTCTTTATGTGACAGTTCACACTTTTTTTTTGGAGGTAATTGAGATTAAGTGACTTGCCCAGAGTCACACAGCTAGTAAGTGTCAGAGGCTGGATTTGAACTCAAGTACTCCTGACTTCAGGACTGGGACTCTATCCACTGCCCCATCTAGCTGCCCCAGCAGTACACAATTCTAAAACACTTTTAAGTTTCCAAAACACAAACACCAACAGTACACATCTCCTTTTAATGAGAAGGAAACTGAAGCTCAGAGATAGGAAATAATATACCAAAGGTAGTAAGCACCAGAAGTGTGATCTTGGGTAAGTCATAGAGGGGCTGGACTAGATAACCTCAGACTCCTTAGCATAACAATATGCTCACTACGTCTGAAGCTTGGGGTGTTGATGATCATTTCAATTGTTTCTGACTCTCCATGACCCCATTTGAGGTTTCCTTGGCTGAGATACTGGAGTGGTTTGCCATTTCCTTCTCCAGCTCATTTTACATATCTGTGTTCAAATCCACCACAAGCACTTGCTACCTATGTGACTATAGGAAAATTATTTCTCCTTTCTGAGCTTCATTTTTTTTCCTTTGCAAAATGAGTAGTTTAGACTGCTTGACCTCTGAGGTCTTTATAGGCTCTAGATCTGTGAACCTATAATAGTCTAATCCAGTTCTCCCCTTTCACAAAGAAGAAATTGGCCTAGAGAGAGGAAGACTTTCTTAAGGTATCTCCACTAGTTAGTGGCAGATCCCTGATACCTCAGCAAGTGTTTGTGGAGAAGAAGGAGAAGGGGAAGAACAAACCTTATTATACATTTTTTTAATGTTTGCAAAGCACTTCACATGTGTCCTCTCGTTTGATCAGTGAGTTACTAATCTGTGTCCAACTTTCTCCTCTCAACAACTCTTCTCCACAGACTAGAACAGATGCTCATTAGCACCCTAATGCTCAGGTTTAATAATCACACAGAACAGGCAGAGACACAGAATGATGGCAAGAAATGAAACAAGAAACCATGAAATTTGATAATTGATGCCCATGTCAAGTACAGAAACAATCAGAGAATTTGATGAGTTTTGCTTGAATCAATCCCGGTAAATGAATCTGGAGAATTTTTTAAAATGCTACTTTTAAACTCCCACTACCCAACTCAATGTGGAAAGAAGTGGGTCGATGAGGAGCCCAGTGGGAGAGCCGCTTTTGCCCAGATCTGATTTGAGTCAGTCAATCAGGATAGTTTGCCATTTGAGCGAAATTTTAAATTCCAATAAGGATTCATTGGATCAAGTGGACTCTCAGCATGACCTTAGCAAAATACATGAAGCCTCCATGTGTCAACTGTCAGGTCTAATGCAGACTGCCCAGGTTGGGTCATTAGATCTAAGTGTCTTCTGAATACTTTATTCTGGACTGAGGCTCAAAGTATAACACTTGTGTATAAGAATGACATCTCTTTCATCCTGGCCTGCTGAGATCTTCACCAATCTAATAACTACTGCCAGATATATCAAAAGTAGTAACAGTTTTAGTATACAAAATTTAATAATTACCAGAAAACATAGACTCTCCCCACAAAAAACCTGGAAGGGATCTAAGATTATCTAAACCAGTATATTATTGTATAGCACCACAAAATCATGGATTCAGAGTTGGAAGAGACCTTTTTTCCACCTCTCCCATTTTTCAGATAAGGACACTATGGCCCAAAGGACTGCATGATTTGCTTTTAAGGTAAAATACAAATTCCTCATGCTGATATTTAAAACCTTTTACATTCTATCTCTAAACTTTTTTGTAGCCTTTCACATTACTTCCATTCATTCATCCTTAATTCCAGCAAAAGTGTGAGTTCTACATTTTATTTCCCAGCCCCATCCCTTCACAGGATGATCCTCCCTAGCTGAAATGCACTCTCTCCTCACCTCTATATCTTCAACTCTCTGGTTTTTATCAGGGCTCAACTATTATGCCACCTGCTCTCTGAAGTTATTCTGGCACCTCTAAGATATTAGTATTCTCTCCATCCCCAAATGATCTTGTGTCTAGTTATTGTTTTCTATAACCCATGGTAGAATGTAAAACTCCCTAATGGTAGGGACTTTTAACATTTTTGTCTTGGTATCACCTAATACTTTGTCTTATATGCCTGTCACATAGTTGTAAAATTGATACCAAACATTAAACGGGATTGATGGTGATGCTTACTCTTCTTTGGGAAAGAATTTCTACAGGAAGGTAGGCTTGTGGATGCACATGGTCTTGTGGGAATATTGAGGGCCAAGAAGAGGAAGGGAAAGGGACTCATTCAATTCTAAGAAGGGCACAGCACCAATATAGTGATTCCTAAATCACAAACCAAAGAATTTCAATGTTAAAGTCTTGGTCACCAAAAATATATAGAATTTTATCTCTCCCAGGGAACTTTCCCTCTCCCTCAATATGTGTGAATGTGCACATACATATAGACATATTACATATGTACATACATGTGTAAGCACACATATATACAATAAATATATACACATAAATGCATACATACAGACATGTATAGACATATATACACATGCCCATGTATATATACTTATGTACATATAGATATGTCTGAAAAGGATAGAGTAAAAGGCAATTCTCATGGACTTACATTTATGAAAGTGTGGAGGAAAAGTGGGGAGGGGAGTATCTGGAAGAAATCTACTACAATGGGAGCTATTATGGTGTTATAAGAGGTCGTCTTAGATTTGTTTGGCAAAGTAAATAGCAAAGCTTGATGCAATCTGCTTTCCTGAGACAAAAAGCTAATAAAGCTTTTTGAAATTCATAAGGAAGTCCACATGACAAAGTGGAAAGAGAACTGGCTTTTCAGTCAGAGGATGTGGTTTCAAGTCAATCCCACTTTCCTTTGTGGACTTGAGCAAGTGGCTTCTTCTTGGCCCTCAGCTTGCCCAACTCTAAAATGAGGGGGGTGGGCTACATGGCCTCTGAGTTCCTTCCATGATCCCATGACTCCGATTAAGGGTCTTGGCATATTTGCACCTTGCAATCCTGACTTCCTATGCCATGGGGTAGAGTAAAGAAATGTCTTGATAGTGGTTAGAGGGCTAACAAACCAAAGCGCCTAGACACAATGAGGAAGATTTGTACCATGGACAGCAACTGGCCCATCTAGAACAAAGATAGACAGTTTCCCAATCATTTTCAAAAAACAAAACATCTTGAAGATAAGTAAAAACAATAGCCATGACC
The DNA here is from genome assembly GCA_028658325.1 of Potorous gilbertii. Classification (NCBI taxonomy): domain Eukaryota; kingdom Metazoa; phylum Chordata; class Mammalia; order Diprotodontia; family Potoroidae; genus Potorous; species Potorous gilbertii. The sequence goes on from JAQQSK010004889.1 coordinate 13,138, forward strand.
TCAGATGCCACTATCATTGCACAGTATATGATGAATAAACCAACTGAATAATACATCTCATGTTTGCAAAACACTTTACAGATATTACCTCATTCGATCCCCACAACAAGCCTGGTTGACAGATGCCATTACGATCCCCACTTTATAGAGGATGGAACTGAGACTAAGAGAAGTTGTGACTTTCCCAGGGTCACACAGAAAATCAGCGTCTGACACAAAATTGTAATTCAGATCTTCCTGTGTTCTATCCACGGCACCGCCTAGCTGTAAGGAAGTAAGCCCAACTCTATAGGCACCCAACAACTGGATGGCGATCACTTTTTGTTTATATCATACACAGTCAGATGATCAACCCCAGCAAAGTCCATATAAACACTGAAAGAGGACAATACTCTAGATTCGGAATTGTGTAGGTAGAGAAAAGCAGATTAGAAAGCATACAAAGTTGTTGACAACCCTAAATTTCCCCCTGAATCAAAGACATATTTTTAACAATAATATTTTTCTGGTGATTCTGTGCCTGCTTGTCATAGCACTACAGTCTCTGGAGAATTAAAGATCCCCATGAGGACAATGGTCAAGCATAAGGGGCACAAGGAGGTGACAATATATTTCAAATGAGTCATTGTGCAAGAAAAGTGACAGGGAAAATGGGATTTAGGAATGAAATCCAGCAAATATATACACACAGACAGACAAACACATGTGTGTGTATATACATATACATATGTATACACACACGTGGGGAGGACTGGAGCTATTTCTAACAGGCTCAAGAGAGCACATTTTTCACTTTTCAGGGTGAGCATTTAAACCTCAGAGATCTTCAATTGCTACAAGCTAGAGCTTGATTTATTGTTTTCTTGATTATCCATATTTAAGAAAATTATGGAGAAAATGTTAATGATTCAAATTAAATGAAAAAAAGTGTATCATTTTCTCCACAGAGAGCTAGTTGTTAAAACATTTGCTAGCACACTGTTGCATGCATTTAAGGAAAAAATAACCTCTCAGTCAGACAGAGCCATGATGCAATATAGTCCATAAATGAAAATATGCACTCTAGTATATATCCATGAACCAGAGTAGGAAAGCATAATGTAAAATATCTTGAATAAGGAATAAAGAAAAGAGGGAAAAAATATCATTATTGAATTGAAGTTACCATATAGACTACCTGGCCAACTGGAAGAACTTGATTATGGCTTCTCGACTATGATTACCCAAAGATCAGAGAGTCACCTTATGAATGTTATGAATGTGAAGGACATTCATAACATCATCAATTTAGAACTGAGAAGGACAATTAAAGGGCATCTAGTTGAATACCTTCAATTTACAAATGAGGTGAATAAGATATAGAATTTGTTTAATAGAATTTATCTTTTCTTTTTACATCACCCAGACTTCTGATCTTCTTGTCCCCAGAGAATATCCATTCTCTATAACCAAGATTTTTTTTGAAGAAGAGAAAAAATTCAGCAACATTAATCAACATTAAAAAAACTGACATTATAATGTCCCAAAGAGAAGAGAAGAAAATGGAAGAAGGTAGAAGAAAAAGAAGCATACATGATTATATAAATACATATATGTATTAATTGTTTATATGTCATACATACAAGCCCTAGGAAAAGAAATTCAATATAAAAATTATTTTCTCCCAATTAGTTATTTCCTTTCTTTTCCTAGCTGCATTTATTTTGTTTGTGTGGAAACATCAGTTTTGTGTAATAAACATGAACTACTTCATCTTCTATACTACCCCAGTCCTTTGTTTGTTTAAGAATGCCTCTCCAAAGACATTCATGGAAAAAAAGTGTGATTAGAGACTTCCAGGAGCCAAGATGGAAGGGTAAAAAGTAAATCACTGTAACTTGTCCATATTCACCACCAAACAACCATAAAATAATGCCCTGAAACAAATCCTGGAACCACAGAACTTGCAACAGCATGGAGTGTAACAATCTTTTATCCCAAGAAACTTGGAAGATTGCCAAGAAAGGTCCATCTCACTTGGGAGAAAGGGGAACATGATCCATGACAGGAAGCATCCCAGTAAGCCAGCAGCAAGTCCCACTTCAGCAAACCAGCAGGAGATCCTGAACCTCAGCATGGTAGAGCAGGCAAGCATCAACATAGGGACCCTGCCTCCTACATGCCTCAGCACAGGACAATGGTCAGACTCAGGCTCCAAGAACACAAGCTGCTTTAGAATAACTCAGGGCAAACAGGAAGCTAGCAGTCAGACAGCCAAGTGCTTCAGTGTAACTCCGGGGAAACAGAAACACCCCACTTGCCTCAACTCAGCACTAGACACAAGAGTATGAGCCTCAGAGTAACATATGTGCAGCACCAGGTAAAGAGCCAGAGCCTGCAGCCTCTGGCACAGGAAGCCACTGTTTACCCTTCCACCCAGGGAGGAGAGGTCAAATTTAAAAGAAAGGAAAAAGGCCAAAAATGATAAGCGAAAAAATCTATCCATAGAAAGTTATGACAGGGAATTGCTTCCTTTCTTTCCCTAGGTGCATTTATTTTGTTTGTGTGGAAACTTATCAGTTTTGTGTAACAAACGCTAACTATATGTTCTATAATTGCCTCAATTTCTTGTTTGGTTAAGAATGCAAGTCCAAGGACATTCATAAAAAAAATGTACAACTGGGGACTTCCAGGAGCCAAGATGGAGGAGTAAATGGTAAATTATTATGATTCTCTCATATTCACCGCCAAACAACCATAAAAAAATCAAGACCCAAATAGTATGGTCCTTAATATTGAATGTATCCTGGACATTATCTCTCATTTCTAACATCATGGTAATATTCCATTCCATTCATGTCCCACAATATTTTTAGCCATTACTCAATGTACAAGCATCTACTTTGTTTCTTGTCTTTTCCTACTTCAAAATGTGCTATTATGAAATATTTTGGGGAAAATGTGTCAGAGAGGTTTCTTTTCTTTTTGTGAATGACCTCCTTGGGGTATATGTCTAAAAGTGGGATCTCTAGGTCAAAAGTTATAGATGTTTTATTTATTTTATTTGAACAATTCTAAATTCTCTCTAGGTTGGGTCATGGTATGCCCAAGTTCGATTTGAAAATGTTCCCACTTCAAAGTCTTCACTCTATCAAACATATCAGGAGATCACATAATTCAAGTTGATTCAATAGATGTTTATTAAACACCTACTATGTGCCAAGCACTCTACTAAATGAGATACAAATAAGAAAAAAGATAGTCCCTGCCCTAAAGGAGCTTACAATCAAATGGGTAAGACAACACGTGGAGTGAACTGGAGTTCTGCCATCAATAATGGAAGACTTTGTGGGGAGTTACATACTTCACCCTCTAGTCTTTCAATCAGAGGGGAGAGGAAGCTGAGGGAGGTGGTATCTAAAGCTTGATTCAGAAGCATAGTGATGAGATCAGAAGTGATGAGTTTATCCTGGGAAAGGCATCATGTATACAGTTGAAACCAGATGCAAAGTTCTTCCAGTTGGCCCAATGAACTGTCATGTTCCTTTATTATCATAACATTTTGGTTCCTATTTCCATTAATCTCTGCCTTTCTCAATTAAAGAATTTTGTTTCTGTTTTGTGTTATTGGCTAGTTTGCATCTTAGAAATATCTGAGACCTTCTAAAAAAGCAACAATTAAGCACAACACATAAAGCCTCACCTTCAGCAGAGCAGAAAAAGTTCATGGGGGAAAAAATACTGGGATCCTGGATGTGAGACTCTGGAAGAAAGGTAAGGCTAAGAGAGAAGAGAGATTCTGATGACAGTTACAAAAGATTCTGATGATGAAGAAAAAGAGAGGGACCCCTAAAGAAAAGAAGAACAGGAGAAGGTGATGCC
>JAQQSK010004890.1:0-18377 GCA_028658325.1 Potorous gilbertii
GATTATGGCTTTTAATCCATTCTGCTATCTGTCTCCATTTTATGGGAGAGTTCATTCCATTCACATTCACAGTTATGATTACCATCTGTGTATTTCCCTCTATCCTCTTTCCCATCATTTGTGCTTTTAGCTCTCCTTTCTCCCTTCCCCTCCTCAATAGTATTCACTTTTCACCATTTCCTCCTGCAGCCTTCCCTTCTTTCTTTCAGCCCCCCTCTCTTTTACTCCCCTTTACCCTGGCTGCTTCTTCCCTCCCTTTTAGTTTCCCTCCCATTTAGTCCCCCTTCCCGTCTCACTGCCTATAGAGCTAGTTAGGATTATCTACTTAAGTTTATTGTTCCCTCCTTGAGACAAATCAGATGAGAATGCCTTTCAAACAATGCTCATCTCCCTCCCCTCTTTACCTCTACTATAATTTTGTACTTCTTCCTGTGATGTAATTTACCATTTTCTAATTCCTTCTTTTCACACCTCCTGTTACAGTCCCTTTGCATATTTAAATCATATTTTTATCATGACAATATTTACTTTATAACCATTCCCTCTATGTATATCCATTTTATATTTCATAATGAATGCAAAATTCTCAAGATTAACAGGTATCATCTTCCCTTATAGGGAGGTAAACAGTTTGCCCATAATGAGTACCAAGTTGTTTTTTTTTTCTGTTTTGTTTTTCCCCATTTACCTTTTTATGCTTCTCTTGAGACCTGTATTTGAAGATCGAATTGTCTATTAAGTTCTGGCGTTTTTGTCAGTAAGATCTGGAAATCCCTTACTTCCTTGAATGACCATCACCTTGCCTGAAATGTTATGCTGAACTTTGCTGGATGCTTGGTTGTAGTCCCAACTCCTTTTCCTTAATGAATATTGGATTCCCATACCTTCAATCTTTTAATGTAGAAGCTGCAAGGTCCTGTGTGATCCTGACTGCAGTTGATATTTGAATTGTTTCTTTCTGGCTGCCTGTAGTATTTTCTCCTTCACTTGATAGTTCTGGAATTTGGCAACAATATTTCTTGGGGTTTTGAGTTTGGGATCCCTTTCAGGAAGTGAACAGTGGATTCTTTCAATGACTATTTTTCCCCTCTGGATTTAGCACATCTGGGAAGTTTTCCTTGATAATTTCTGGAAGATATTGTCCAGACTCTTTTTATCATCATGGCTTTCTGACAGGCCAATAATTCTCAAATTTTCTCCTGTATCTATTTTGCAGGTCAGTTGTTTCTTCAATTAGATATTTTACATTTTCTTCTATCTTTTCATTCTTTACATTTTGTTTGAATGATTCTTGCTGTCTCATTGAGTCATTAGTTTCTACTTGCCCAATTGTAATCTTTATCAAATTGTTTTCTTCAGTTAACTTTTGCATCTCTTTTTCCATCTGTCCAATTTTTCCTTTTAAGGATTTATTTTCTCCAGTTAATTTTTGTACTTCCTTTTCCATTTGTTCAATTTTCCTTTTCAAAGAAATATTTTCATCAGTGAATTCTTTTTTTATAATTTTAAAATCATTGGCCAATTTTTCTTCTATTTCCTTCTTCAGCTGTTCCAGAAGAGCTGTTTGTGCATGTGAGCAGTTCATAGTCCCTTCTGAAATTTCAAATGGAAGTACAGTCTCAGTATTGACCTCTTTGGTGTTTGCATTTTGGTCCTTATCCCCATAGAAAGATTCTATGGATTTTTCCCCTCTTTTGTGTGTGTGTGTGTGTGTGTGTGTGTGTGTGTGTGTGTGTGTTCATGATGGTGATTGTGCATTATGGCTTCTAGTTCTTTCAGTTAGAAGCTGCAGAACTTGGTATTGAGCTGAATTGTGTGAAAAAGCTAAGAGCAGGTTTTTGTTTTGTGTTTCCTCAATCATCCCTGGGGTTAGCTTGTTAAGTGTGGGGGAGAGGTGATCTGGTCGAAGGAGATCTCCTCAGCTGAACTGAGGCAAAGGCAGGCTCAGGGGATGATGATCCCAACTGCCCTATTGTATTCCCATTTCCCCTGGAGTGCTGAGGCACACCTAGATTCTAGTGCTGAGTTCTTACCCCTCCTGGCTCTCCTGACACTGAGGCTTACCTGGGTCCTAGTGCGAGTTTCCTCCACCCTGGGTCCTCTATCCTTCCAGTTTGCCTCTGCCACATAGAAGGAATCCCCCTTAGCTATTTTCTTAACCTCAGGTGTTATGAGACTATTTGCCCCCTCTGCTGTCTCCACTGATCCAGGATTTTTCTGGGGAAATATTTTATGGTTCTTTTCATGGTCATCAAGGGGAGAGGAGAAAGCATTTACTGATCACTCCACCATCCTGGTTCCCAGAGGTTCAAGTAGGTGACTTACTGATGTTTAATCTGCGGTCTGAAATCTCAGGAGCTGCTGCATTGATATCCGGCACTCAGCAGCCACCATTCATTCGGCTCTGCTGGTCTTCCACCCTTGGCTGCCACTCTGCCAGTTTTGCCTGCTACTGTTGCAGGTTTCCTGGGACCCTTGTGCTGTGCTGCACTGGACACACTGCACTGTGTGCTGTGGGCTCACCCCCGTGGAACAGATCTTTCCCGTGTACCTTCCAGTCTGTTCTGGGCTCTGAATCAGCCACAGTCTGTCTCCCACTGAATTCCACACCTCCAAAATTTGGTCAGATTCTTCTTTCAGAGGTATCTGAAGGAGTTTGTTGAAGAGCTTAGGTGAGTCATTGCTTTCACTCCACCATCTTGCCTCCAACCCTCTACTTTCTTCTAAAGAGCTAAAGATTTTAGGTCTTAAAGAAGCTTTGCTCATTCTCAACAAAAATAATTACATTTCCTTGGGATTACTACTCAGACCCTAATATGATACTGTATAATGCAAAACACTTGGCACTAGCCCACTACCACCTTCAAACCAGCATCTTTCAGTCAGTTCAAACTTTTGTTAGACTTTTCTCATCATTTTTCATAATCATCTGAAGAGAACAATGTCATTCAGATACACTTACATCTATGATGCTCTGAGCCTAAATGATTCATGTGTCCTACCACACACACACACAGACACACACACACACACACACACACATGCCATTGAAAAATGTTTGGATTCCTGAGAATCCTTAGGAATTCATACTAAAACTCTAACTTCCTTCTGGGAAGATGATGGATATCATTCTTGCATTCTTCAACATGGGCATCTGATATTAACCATTGTATGACTCTAATAAAAAAAATGACTGGCTATGTATCAGAAAAAAAAAAACCTAGCTTCTTCAACTCATTATATGATTTAATGGTATACCACAATTCTTCTATTCAAAGACCAGTAATCTATTCACATCCATATCTTCGTAGTCTTTGTCTATATAGTATGTGTATGACATAAAGACTAAGAGACTCCATGAAGATATTGTTAACTAAAAAACAGTTCTTTTAGATGGTTTCTAAGGCCTTCCAATTCTGAGAGGATAAGCTCCTAGGAATATTCTGGAAATAGTAAGAGGTCATTCAGGTGTATTTTGTGTGTAGCTCTTCAGGCAAACCTTGCATTCCACTCACCCAATGAGAACATTCAAATCCATGATTTGAATTTCTCTCTCAAATGAATTTTCTATTTCTAAGGACTGAGAATTCTCAGAGTCAATCTTTCTATCTGCCTTCTAAGTTTAGTATTCAATACTGAATTCAAAAATATGAAGTATAATTAAGGTTCCCCAAAGAATGGAGTTTGCATCCTATATTTCTCTATCCTTGTCCTTTGCCACTGCTGTTGCTTTAATGGAATGCCTTGCATATAGTGTGCAAAGAATATATTGAATCTCTCTCTCTCTGTCTCTCTCTCTCTCTGTCTCTCTCTCTCTCCTTTGTCTCTCCCTCCCCTTCAGTGTGTGTGTGTGTGTGTGTGTGTGTGTGTGTGTGTGTGTATAAAGGAAAACCATAACCCAAATAAATCCAAAATAGACATCCAATAAGTCTCCCCAAAGTAATATCAGTTGTTCCCTATATATACATACATACATATATATGTATATATATGTATGTATGTATGTGTGTGTGTGACCTCAGAAAGCTACACCATGTTTGAGACATTTTATGGTTCAACATTCACTCAAAACCACAACTCCCAAGTGCCATCATTTTTTAAAATTTTAGTTTGTAAGACTAAATGGGAAAAAGTAAAGCAGAGAACACTTGATTTAAAAAGAAATTGCCCATAACATAAAGTAAAAACAAGGAAAAGAAAAAGATTTCTTTCATTTAAACAGTAGATACATTTTCCAATATGTTGCCACATTCCCAATAGGAGGGGACTTACAGAGAAGATATGTGAACAAAGGACACATAGGAGACTTGCAATGAGACATACAACAAGGGATACATTTAAGATGCTCTGATGACATCTTTAGGAATGCTCTTGAACTACCCTCTTGGTCTTAACCTCTCCACTCTACTGAGTGAATTGTACCCTCTTTACTCTCCATCATGGTGCTTTTCCTACTCTCATGCTGAATTACTCCATGCTAAAAACTTTGCAGCCTTTTTTTTAAATGCACTATTTGCTTTTTGCTACTGTCTGCTAGTGTGTTTTGACCAGTTAATACTGTCCACATAAATGAAAACTCCCTTAGTGCATATTCTGGGGCTATAAGTCACAGTGCTAAAACTGAAATCAGCAATAGCACAGGCTAATACTAAGTTCCTTGAGTCACATGGTCTTTCAGGAAGGAAAAAAAATGAAGGGAACAAGCATTTTTCAAGGACTTAGTATTTGCCAGGTACTTTGATAAATGCTTTATGACCTCATTTGATCCCCAGAACAACAACCTCACAATCCTGGACAGTAGTTATAACTTTATTCCCATCTTATCACTGAAGAAACTGAGGCAAATAGAAGTTAAATGACTTGTCCAAGATTACACAGCTAAGAAGTGTCTGAAGTGAGACTTGAATTCAAGTACTCTTGGTTCCAGACCCAGAGTTCCGTCCATGTCACCTACCTGACTCTAACCAAATCATTCCTAATCAATCCATTCATCCCCAGTCTCTTTTCAGAACTGTGTTCCTCCTCATGAACTTCCTGTTGGTCATTTCCAAAGGTTGCCTCAATGGAATCTTAAGTCAATAGTTTAGAAATATCATCTCTTATTTGAAGGACAAAAAAAGCCTTCTAAACAATTTCCTTGCATTCTAAAAGTTCTCCTTTTTCGTATCTGTCCTCCACTTAGAAGGAGATAATCCTGAATGTTTTACTTTTCCATGCATATTGTTATTAAGGTTATATTCTTTTTATCCTTCTTTTTTCCCAGTGGTCTGACAAGGAAGAAAGAGAGAGAAAGAAAATAGCAACTTTTAGTTGTACAAAATGATTAGAAAAATAAAAATAAGTTATAATTAAAATAATTATAAAACTATAGTCCTAAAGCAGGGATAAGTCATGTCCGTTCTCCAGAATCTTTAGAGGCTCCCTCTTTCCTCTAAGATAAAAAGTCAATATCTTTGATTGACTTTCAGTGTCTTCCCATTCTGATTCCAGGCTCTATACAAACTTTTTTGCATGTGATTTTACCTTAGGACATTCCTTTTACCCAAGCCAAAATGGCCTTCTTGTTGTTCCCTGTATGTTCTTGCCTTGGTATCCCTAGAATACACTTGTATTTTCACTTCTGTCTTGTAGAATTCCTAGTTTTCTTAAAAGTGCAGCTAAATGATACCTCCTATGAGAATCCTATCCAGATTTGCTCCCTACAACACAAAAGAAATTGATACCAAGGAAGGATGTGATTTTTTTCTATGTACATAGATTAAAAGTGGTAGATGAAAGTCTTGAGCCCAAATCTTCTGACTCTAAATCCAATGTATTTTGAAGTGCATTGGATATACTGCATTTTGGGGGAAGGAGATTTAAACTTGGTTATTTGGTACTCTATTGATTTTTTCTATAATGGTAGAAAATCAGAAAACAGCTTTGAAATCACTGCTTTCAATTTACTTTAGGAGCTGCAGAACAATGACAAAAAATACATTAAAAACATAGTGGCTACTGATATGAAACTGGGTAAACCAGATGGCAGAATTAAATTTTAAAAGGATACCACAGACTTCATTTTTGCATCAATAAACTTGAACTTAATATTGATTTCTACCTGCTCACTGGTGAAATGGATTGGTATTGAGAGAGCCAACATGAAACAATGCCAAGGTTTCTGAGGCAGCCAGGTTGCACAGTAGGTAGGGTGCTAGGTCTGGAGTCAGGAAGATCTTATTTCAAATCTGGTCTCCCACACTTAGCTATATCACCTTGAGAAAGTCAATTAACCTCTGTTTGACTTACTTCCCTCACCTTTAAAATGGAGATGATGATAGCGCCTATTTTCTAGAGTTATTCTGAAGATCTGGGGACAAAATGTATGCAGAGTGCTTAGCACATTGTCTGGTACATAGTACAGACTATATGTTTTTAAAAATTTATTTAAATATGTATTTTACATTATTTTTAGAGTTTAACACATGATAAACTGGGAAATGTATCGCTTTTGACTAACTTGCTAGCACTGATAAAATATTTCTTGGAATCTGTTCCTAGCATGTACTATTGAAAATCAGTCTTTTTTTTTTTTTAAGGTCTTCTCTCCTATAAGATGTCAAACTTTTATTTAGTGCTTGGAATAATAGGGAAAGAAGATAGCTAGATGCATGGTTGGATGAACAGATAGACAGACAGAGAGATAGATAGATCAATCTATTTGTATGCCCTATAGCAACAATGATAAAATGTTTGTATATACAAGCTTGAATAAAATGTTTTGTAGTTTTCCGAAACCACTGATTACAAATCTTTTCCAAAATACTGTAAAATTAATGTTAGTCTGCATACATACAGATATATATATGTATATACAAACATATTCACTATATGTTCACATATAAATAAATTATAGAATTCAAAGGGAAGCTAAAGAACCTTCCCTGAGAGCTAAATACTCAGATTTTATGTGTGATGAACTATTGCACTACAATATTGTCATTTTCCATTAAAATGCTCAAAAGAACAATGGATTAGTCTATCCTATTTTTTGTTAATGTAAAATCATTCACTTTAACGCATAGAATCATCTGATCTGGGATTGGTGTAGCAAATTCTAGGATTCCTTTTCAAAGATCCTCTGCTTTCATCTCTCTTTCTCTGTCTCTCTGTCTCTCTCTCTCTCTCTCTCTCTCTCTCATCATAAACTGTTTGCAGTTTCTTTGGGCAGTGAGCCATTCTGGTGTGGTGTATAATTTGTTTTGTTCAGCGGTTTCTTATCATGCATAGATGAAATGCCTTTTTTATCACTCATTCAAATTATTGTTTTCCTCTGGTGCTAGTTTTTTTTGCAGCTTCTGTGTTTACTTTATTACTTGTGACTAAGGCATGTTTTCCTAGCAAGAACTTGGCAGAGACTTGTATTAAGTGTCATTTCATCATCATTCAACACCATAGTCATAGATGAAAATCCTCACATATGGAAGAAAAAACAGTGAAGAAAGCACAAACAGGTTAACTAGTTTGAACAAAATAATGCCCCACATCTCTATAACCTCTACTTCATATGCAAATGACTTCAGACATTTACAACCTATATTAACATATTTAATTTACTTGATTTTTTTTTCCTTGAAATTTCATTTGCCTTGTCTGGCAAGAGTAAGAGAATAAAATGACATAAGGGGCTTTAAAAAAATGTATTTTGCTCATGACCTTGATCAAGGACATAAAATTCCCATGAAATATCAAATTCAACCCTGCAGGCCTAAGTAGGTGAATAAGCTATAGCCAAACTTTTGGAAATAACTCTAAAGCCTTTGAGACCCTGGTATCACTGACTAGAATTTTAAATAAATAAATAAATCTAGGCAAAAAGAAAAGAAATAAAATGTACCAAAAACACAGCTTAAAATTTTCTTTGCTCATTTGATCTCAGGGGATCAATAGCCCTGTGTATTTCTCAGTATTAGAGAAAGTCAGCTTTAGTCATCCCCTGCCTTCAGAATGTAGCCCTTTTGAAATCATTCCAGTTACAGGTGAATCCTGTTTATGAAAATCTCTACCTAAAAGAAATTCAGACTTGTGGAACCATGTTTCTTTTCAGGTACCAAGGAAGGCTACATTATGTTGTCTATATTTTCTATCTCAGAATATTAGACCTTTTGAATGGGATTAAGCATTAAAAGTTATGTAGTCTGACCCCTTTATTTTAGAGATGAAGAAACTGATACAATTAACTAAATAACTTATGACTTACAGCTAAGTGGTGAAGGGGGTAGAGCACAGGGCCTCAAGTCAGGAAAACTCATCTTCCTGGGTTCAAATCTGGCCTCAGACACTTAATAGCTATGTCACGCTGGGCAAGTCACTCAATCCTGTTGGCCTCAGTTTCCTCTTCTGTAAAACAAGTCAGAGATGGGAATGGTAAATCACTCCAGTATCTTTTGCCAAGGAAACTCCAAATGGGGTCACGAAAAGTTGGACACAACTGGAAAATGACTGAACAACATCAAGATTCCAATGTCTCAAAACTAAGAAGTATCAGAATCAGTACTTGAACATAGCTTCTCTTATTCCAAACCCAGTGCTCTTTTTTCCTACTCTGGGCTATCCAAAGAAACCCTCACAACACATGTTGAAAGAAGAAGTATTAAGAATGCCTTGTAAATGGTTAGGTTTTACATAAATATCAACTAATAAAATAAATGACCCATTTCCCCTAACATTGGGTGATTCATTTGTTAGGAACCACTAATCTCCATTTGTATCTACTTTCATCATGATTTTGACCCAAGTTGCCTTTGTTCTTTCTTTTCCTTTTAATCTCAACTAGTAGATTTATTAATTAATTATTATTTATTAATTATTAATCCTTCTAAAGAAATATAGTCATGCTTTTTTGCTTTTTCAACCTCAAGTTAAAAAAAAGTCATATTAATAGCATTTCTTTCAGTATAGCATCTTTTGCTCTCATTTGAAAATAAAAATACTTAAAAGCAACAACAATAAAAATTTCAACTAATGACCTTGTCTGATAATAAGTAAAACATTGTTCCCTTGTAGTCAACAGGACAGGATCTTGTTGGATCATCAGATTGTAGGGAGAAGGAAGGTATCTTCAAAGTCATGTGGTCCAGTCCTCTTATTTGACAGATGAAGGAATCAGGACCAAAAAGAAATTGTGGGCAGTCTGGTCTCAGATTCCATTATGATCTTTTCAGTTGCCCAGAATTTAGAAATATTTTAAGTACTTCTAGCCATTCTATGTATCCTCTTTGGGTTTTGTCTATTTCATTTTGAATGTATTCATAGAAATCTCCCCATGTTTTGTTGCTTCTAAACCATAGTATCCCATCACATTCACATACTACAGTCTGTTCTGCTATTTTCAGATCTATTGCCATCCATCTTGTTTCCATTTCTCTTCTTCTGACAAAAGTTCATCTTCTGTTTTTAAAGTTAGCAATTTAAAGTCAATGTTTTGCCTAAATCTCTATGGAAGAATATGATTCAAGACTTTGCTGGGAGATTAGCTTTTAGATAAGGGTTTCTTTAATTGTTTTACATCATGGGCCATTTTTGAAGTCCAGTGAAGCCTGTGGACACCTTCATTGAGTAATAAATTTAAATGCTTAAAATAAAATATATGGGAACACAGAAGAAAATAATTATAGTTAAATAACCACATATTTTTGTTTTCCCTATCTAGATTTCCCTGAAATCTATCCGAAAAGGTCTATGGACTACAAATTATGTGTTTTAAGAGCATCTCATATCTTGAAAATAATTGATACCTATCACAGCTTGGCTTTTATTGCAGTTTTGGTTCAGGGAAAAGAGGGAGTAAAATGTGGTGGATATATAATATTAAGCTAGGAATCTGTGAGACTCCGGTTTAAATTCACCCTCTTGAATTTTTTAAATTGTATAACCCATACAAAAATCACTCAATTTCTGTTATTCAGAGAGCACCCCAGGTTCTGCTGACTGATTCGTAGACAGGCATTGTTTCTGCCTTGGTGGAAGGACTTTCCACACCCAAACTCTTCTTTGTTACACTTCAGCTCTTTAGGGAGTGTTAGACTTTTTATGTTCTCATCTGGGTTTTTTTGTTTTTCTGTTTGTTTGTCTTTTGCAAAGATAATGGAGTGATTTGCTGTTCTTTTCTCCAGCTCTTTTACAAATGAAGAAATAGAGGCAAACTGGTTAAGTGACTTGCCCAGGGTCACATAACTGGTTAAGTGCCTGATACGGGATTTGAAATCAGGTCTTCATGGTTCCTTCAGGCCAGTATCCTATCCCCTGTGACACTTAGCCATCCTGGGCCAAGTAGTTGAAATCACAGCTTTTTCATTTTTGCAAAAATCAGTAAAACATAGGTTCCTCAATGAGGCTTGCTACTTAAGAGGAAATTGACTAAGTAAAGTCAAATTAGCCTTCAGATTGTCAGACAGGATTCAAGATATGAATTCTCTAATTGTGTTTTAGCTTAACACAACTTCAGGAGAAATAATTTCACTACAACTCAATTCTACTCAATAAATCTTCTTTAAATACCTACTATATACTAGGCTAGTATGTTAATCAATTACTGGAAAATTACTCCTATTTTGATGTTTAGCTGCTGTCTGTTTTTGCTTCTTCCTCCTTTGCATGTACTAGTAGTCACTTAGCCTCTAATTAATCTCCTCCCAAGAAATATTATCCAGAGTGTAGTGTGTAAATGATCAAAGTCTTATAGGTTTGGAAGGGGTCTCCAGAGTCATCCTGCTGACTTCAGGAAGATCTTTACCTAAACTAGCTCAGACAGATGGCAGGGACTATAGTGTCCTCTGGTAGTCTGTTCTTGTGTTTAACTGCCCTTATAGTCTGCAAGTTATGTCTAACCTAGATCTCTCTCGCTGCATCTTAAGCTGATTTAATCTTGTTCTATCCACTGCGGAGAAAAAGAACATCTGGTCACCAACCTCCCCTTTACTAATTCTTCTTACATTGGGGGACTGTTAATAAATCACCACTCAGTTTTCTTTTCTGCAAGCTAAATAATTTTCACATCTTCAACCTTCCCTTTCCTCATATGTCCTATTTGCCAAGTCTTTCATCATTTTTGTGGCTCTCCTCTGGTCTCTCTTCTTATCCAGCACGTCTCTGTTAAAATGCAGAGCTGCAAAATGGACAGACAGTCAACTAAAAAGAGCTTCAATGTTGCTGAATATGTAGAAAGAAGTATAACAGGTGCCAGCAGGATGGTGGTTTTAAAGCAAACAGGGTTTGGAATCAGAGACTGAAGACTAAATTCTGATTGTGGGATCATTTCATTGATCTAGACCTCCATTTCTTCATCTGTAAAATGAATTCATTTATTTATAATCTGTGTGCTGTGGGATGTGGGGGGAGAAGGGTATGTTCTCTTTGGGAACCAAATCTACCACAAATATAACATCCCCTACTGGATTTATCTTCCTCTCTACTTTCTCCAACAATCCTCCTTACACAACCTGTAGCAATAACAACAACTTATACGATGATATATTTTACACTGCCTGGAATGGCACATCCTTGGGCTAGTGACTGAGAGAGTCAGTGGTGAAGCTACTGGTCACAGTAGCAGGAGAGTCACCCTGAAGATGAGAACATTAGATGGGTAAATTTCAGTGTTACTCATCCTGTTTTAAAAGTTAGAATCAGCAGGAGGTCTCAGTGCAATGGATAGAGTGTCAAGCCTGGAGTCAGGAAGACTCATCTTCCTGAGTTCAAATCTGGCCTCAGATATTTACTATATGACCATGGGCAACTCACTTAACCTTATTTGCCTCAGTTTCCTCATTTGTAAAATGAACCAGAGGAAAAACATGGCAAATTGCTCCAGTATCTTTGAGAAGGAAAATCCCAAATAGGGTCATAAAGAGCTGAACACCACTGAAAACGAGTGGAGAACAACAATTCTGATAGTCATATGACAATGGAGATTGGAACCTTCTTGATTCTCAGTTTATAATGGATTTTGAATCCATTGTCAACAGGCTGAGAGAACTGTCACATCCCTTCAGTTTGGAAACTGAAGGTTTCCAAAATTTCTGCTGAAGACCAAAGACCATTTCCTACTAAAAACCTGAGGAAAACATGACCTGATGAATTTATTGCACTTTCCATGCTCATTTGTTCCCAGACAGGAAGAGGTATGGGAAACGAAAGGAACTCAAGCTCCATATACCTAAGAATATCGAAACCTGCTAGGTAGAGTGTGGGGGAGCCTGTGTACACATATAGCAAAGCAGATATTTTGTTAGGTAGGTGTAATGATGTGAACAAGTCTACCCCACCCTAATTTAGCCTAATATCTTAATTAGGTGGGAACATGTTCCAATTACAAGCCCTAAAGATAAGTATGAAGAGTCTTTGAAAATCATTTAATGAAATGAAATGATGCCACACAAGAGGTCTGTTTTAATTTTTCTGTAATTTTATCTTACTCTTTGAACCTATATAAAAGCATCAAACTTGTAGGAATGAAAAGCTTTTCCAAAACTTGAGGTATGCAGCTTTCTAGAATCTTTTTGAGAGGAACTACTGGGAGCAGGGGAGAGGGAAAGAAGGAAAAGATTTTGCCTCAGCTTTACTCAAATTTCATTTTCCCACCTCTTCCACTTTTGACTGGAAATAAACCTTACATTTTCTGGATGATGTTGGTCTGGAGCTTGTTGGACTTTTCCTCTTGCAATTGGTTTCCTAAATGGTATTCCCAGATCAGTTGGCAGCAATATTTGCATTATCAGGCGCCAAGGACAGACTGAAGACATTTTGCTAAGAATGAATAGAACAGGCTAAGCTGTTCCGAAGGGAAAAATATTCTCTAATGCTCCCCAAATAGGATATATGACCTTTAGTTAACTGGACTTATCAATTGTTGCATGTACTCCCTGAGCCCACTTTTTCCTAAACACTCATACTCATGGGAGAGTGTGTCATAGGATTTATGAGAAAGTTTCATACTAACTGTTCTCATTGACACTTTAGTAAATACTCCTTTCTTAAAAAGCTACTTAATGCTGGATAACTAAATGATTCTGAATATCGGGGGCAGAGAGCTCCGGTCAAGCCAGTAGTATTAGAAAACTAAGCTCTTTCCTTCAGGGTTGTTCCTAGAACCCTAATTGGGAGATGGGGCCAGGCTTATCTTATGAATCCAACTAGTTAGTGAAAACAGGGGTTGTTATGATAATGCCAAAGAACTTACATATCTAGAGATTCCCAAAAAGGAATTAATAGTAGGGTCCCTCCTTGAATGATACTCAACATACAAAGTAGATCAGTTACAGGACACCTATTTTCTCTTCCTCTGCAAAAGAAATGCTTTAAACACAAATGACTCCTAACTGCCTATTGACAAATAGTAATCTACCTCTTCTATTATATTCTCCTGGGAGGTTGATACTTAAAGAAACATGTAAAATTCTCTGAGGGACTCGTGCATAGACTATTTTACTCTCACCTCTAACTGCACTCCCTGTGTAACTCATATACACAGATTCCCTGGCAAACTGTACCCAGGAGTGGATTTTCTTGTTTTTTCTGTCATGTTATTGTTAAGTCTGTGGTCCCCTTAAGTAAATTGTTGCACAGATCATCTCTTGCTCTATAACCAGTACCCAGGAGTTTAGGTTGCCACGGGGAACGTATTGCTGTGTTGTTGTATTAGATATTGCTTAAGAAGAGTATGGGATAGGAATATGGGATAGATATATCCCCTCTTCACCACATCCCACCTGTAACTGGAAGTGTAAGGGAGAGATCAAGGGACCTGACATTTTCCACAAATGGAAAAAGAGAAAAATCAGTCATTTGGTTTAAAATCTATTGAGTTGGTGGCTTAATTTATTTCAGGGATTAATACAATTTCACAAATTCCCATCATGGAACCAAGGGACTGAGTCAAGGGACTCAGGGAGAATCTAGAGCATGTGTCACCAGAAGTGATCATATCACAGGTTCTGCTTGTAGTGGTGTTAAAAAAGCCTTGGAAAGCTCCCATAGGCCTATGTTCATGTGTATTTCTTAAGGTGTGTTCCAAAGGAAATTTCTGCCTTCCCCTCAGTTCATGAAACGGAACTGAGGACTAACATTTTCTCATGGTTTGAAAAACTGATTTTGACAACAGTTGCTGCTTGATTCATATCATTATGTGTATTTTAGTCTATTTTAAATAAATGCCATTTTACATTCTAGTAAATTCCTATACTTTTGTCATATGTGACTAAGGGTAAGTCACATCATAACAATGTTTCATTTATATAGCAGTTTAAGGTTTACAAAGAAATATCTCCACAACAACTTGGCAAGGTGGAGTGTAAAAAAAATGCTATTTTCACTAGTATTAACGTTTTGTAGATGAAGAAGTTAAAACTCAGAAATATTTGGTTCTTCAGAAAAAGACTTTCTAGGGTTCAGGTTACTTTGTACATCTGCATCCCCTAAAATCACAGCTCAAAATTACTTCTGAAAATTTAGAGTGTGTACCAGATCGAGAGCCAATTAAAAAATTTCCAGTATGAACATTCACACCTCAGAAGTTGGCAAATGCCACAAATTGAGACTTGATTTATTGTTTTGGTGATTGTCTAGACTTGAGAAAGCTATGGGAAAAATGTTAATGATGAAGATTACATTTAAAAGAGTGTCATGTGTAAATTGTTTTCCCCTGGGAGCCAGCATAACTGGGTACCTTTACCTTCACTATTCAAGGACATGACATCATTAGTTCAAAGCAAAGACTTTGAATGAAACGACATAATAAGAAATACAACAACAAAATATTTTTCCCATAAACCTGGGGCACCATCTCCCAAGCAATGGCTACATAACTATACTTGGAGTCAGAAAAATCCAAGTTCAAATCCCACCTCAGATACTTATGACCTGTGTGGTCAAGATCAAGTCACTTAATCACTCAGTGCCTCAGTTTCCTCATTTGTAAAATTAAGGTATTGGACTCATGCTCTAGAAATAAATCCTTCAAAGCGAATACAACTAGAGGAGTATACACAGAGAGAATATGTATGTCATGACATACATGTTGAGAGAGAGATTAGATCTTTAAGGCCGTAGGGATCCCAGTGTTTTCTAAAGATATTGTTACACTGTTCCCATTGGACCTAATCCTGGTCTTGAAGCATACATACTTCACAATACTCAGGTAGATGTTTCTAGATGATGTCCAACGGAATGTCTCTAGCTTTTGGCTTAGGTGGAATCTTTTGCTAACTCTTCATCCAAAAAAAGAGTACATTTTTTTTCTTAGCATGAAACCCATTATTCTTTCCTTGAGCTAGCAAAAGACATCCCTCAGGTTTTCCTGTCTTTTTCCCTTCTTAGTCTTGGAAAAATCTCTTATTTTCCATATCAGATTTTTGTCCTATCTTCAAGCATTATAGGGTCCTATATGATCTCATGTCCTCTGGCTTAACTTGTTTTTTCTTTGGAATCTCTTTTCTTAGTGCAATAGCTTAGATCTTTCCATCATAGTATTTGGGAAGCATTCCACAGTTATTGATCATAGTGCTTAGCACAATAGGCATTAATAAAGGTTTGACTAACAGTTTCAGAATTACCTTCAAGTATTTGAAGGCTTGTCTTGAAGAAGACAGTTTGGACTTGCTTTATATGTTCCCACTTGGGAGAATTGAGAAGAAGAGCCAAAAGGAAATTTGAGTAGTCATTACAAAGAGGAAAATTTAGGCTAGATATAAAGGAACTGTCTTAATTAGAGCTTTTCTAAGTAGAATAGCTTGCCTTGGGATGTAGTAGGCTCCCCATCCTTTGAGGTAATAAAACTAAATCTGAATTTCCATTTGCCAGATGTTCTGTAAAAGAGAGTTTTATTTTTCTTTAGCAAATGTTCTAGTAGATGGCTCTGAGGTCCTTTCTCACTTTGAAAATATATGAATCCTATTTTACCTCTTCTTTATCCTGTGTAATCAATTGGTCAACCCACTACCCCCACCTTTCCCCATAGAATCATTAATTTATAGAGGCAATAAATCAGAAGTCTTCTAATTCAACCACCTTTTTTTGCAAATGAGGAAAATGAAGTCCAGAGAGGTGACTTGCCATTGGCATAGCTTGAGTAAGTAGAACCAGATTTGAACTTCAGACATATTTACTCCTAATCCATGGCTCTTTCCAATATGTCAGACTGCCTCACTCTTCTAAAATATCTCTTTTTTTATCTGTCTTTTTCATTTCCACTTGCACTTCAAAAGTTATTCAAGTCCTCAATACAAGGAAAGAAACATGAGGTAATAGAAAGAGGCTTGGGTTGGAGTTAGAGGACCTAGTTTTATAATATAATTCTTTCTACTTACTATGTGTTCATGTCATGGCTCTGAATTTCAAGCTCTTCATTTTTTATACAATTAGAATTTTGGATTGTATGACTTCAAAGTTTATCTGTGGTTTTATGAAACACTAGTTTGGCTTATGCAGGATGCTGGTCTCCGTCTTGTTAACTAATGCCAAACTCCATAAGGGGTATTACTATTTTTCCAAACAAACACAGACTATTCCTTCTGGTATCATGTGCTTGATTAGTTGTGAGGTATGGTCCTTGTCCTTATGTTTCTTACATTTCTGGTGAAGTAATTTATGGTAAATTAAATGGGAAGATCTTTCCCATTCATTAATAGTCCCAGGTGACCTGCCTGGGTCACATGGAAGTGTGAGTCATATCAACCTGAGGTGGGAGGAGTTTTTTGATCAGGTGGAACAGGAAGGGTTGAACAGGAAAGCTAGAGCAGAGCTGGGAGGAAATTGGTCAGTCTAGTCAGAGCTGGGAAGGATACAGGCAAGCAGGCAGCTGACTAACATGAGTGAAAGAGCTCATTTGTGGTTTTGTTTAAGAGAGCTGGTTCATGGGAAGCCTAGCAGGGAGAAGTCTTGGGGATGGTGTTGTTCTTGTATTGTTATTGTGTATACATTTTTGTTATTATGATGGATTTGGCTTTCTGGTGTCTGAATAAATATTTTGGTTCTGTCTTCTATGTGGAGAGTTTGTTGTATTTTGTGATTCAGAATTGTACCGGAATATAAATGGCCTCTGTAGGCATTGTGAATATCACGTTGGCACTACAGGTAAAAAAGAAATCCCATATATGAAATAGAATACAATTAAATATACATAGTATTGCTTTAATAATCACTTGAAATGTTCATTAACTTAAAGTCTTAAAGATAAACTCACACAGTTATAATAGATGAAAGCTGCAATAATTTGTTGGTTTTGTGTTATATAGAAGTTGGTTTTGTGGCCATAAAATCTTTTTACGTATTAGGGACTAAGATCAATAGAATGAGCACCCATAGTACAATATGGTCCATATTAGCAAAGAACTGGCTCCAACTTAAGGGAATCTTAGGGGACTGAATAAAAATTAGAAAGTATTGTGACTTCATGTATTTTACATATGTGTTCCAATATAACTATACAATATCACTGATAATAAGCCTAATAATTCAATCACTGTGATTACATTTAGAAAAGTAAAGAACATATTTCTTTGAAATATTGACATTTGCCAGCACTTCTTAAACTGTTGGTCGTAACCACTTATGGGGTAACAAAAATTTGGTAACAGTTTCTGAACACACAAAAGACAAAAATTAATTCAAAATCAAATGTATAATGAATCTGAGGTGTTCCTGGCAGCATTTTCCAGTGTTGCATCACATAACTTTGCTGCCACTTTGGTTCTGAACACAAAACATGTACGCTTTGCATTGTAAATGCCCTAGGTCCAAGCAACATTGAGGCATGCTGCTGAAGCATGAAAAGGGGTCCTGATTTAGCTCACATTAGCCTAAGTAAAAGAACTGAACAACTTGAAGTCTCATAGAAAATGAATTCCATCTCAACTAAGGCATATAAAATTAGTTATATGATTTTAAAAGCAGACTGTCTTCACTTGAGGCCTATGAATTTGCTGTATGTTTTAATAATTTTTATGAATGCATTTCTTTGAAATCCTGTGTTGTTTATTTTATACATTTAAAAACTTTTTCTGAAGACTCATAGGGTGGTCAATAGACCACTAAAGGTTAAGGGAAAAAACAAATTAAGAATCCCTAATACAGAGCTCAAAGGGACCTCTTATAATCTCTATCCTTCTGAAGTATTTAGGTCATGTCACTGTGTGTTCACTTAAATATTTCCATATTCAACTAGGTGTTAATACTTGCATTACATATAAATATGTGTATATACACACACACATACACACACGTACACACACACATGTACAGGTGTGCACACACACACATTCACACATGCATGCACACACAGAGACAGAGCACAGTATGAACTGAATAGGATGGGATCATATCTTAAAAGAAATCAAGGTAAA